>JAQMYK010000036.1:26678607-26689969 GCA_030014345.1 Clarias buthupogon
ATCTGTTTTTGTTAATAAACTATACTTTAAAATGTAATTTAATGAACCCTTTAATTTTTGTGGCTTCAGTCATTGTTAGGATACTCTTTTAAAGCTGGCAGCATTAACAGCTTATATCGAAATATATATCGTTATCGTTCAATGTGGGCCAAAAATTATCGAGATTACTTTTTTGCCATATCGCCCAGCCCAGATAAGCAGATAACCTTTATTAATACGAGCTTTTATTCATTTTTAAAACACAAAAAATACGAATGTCACCATACATAAACTAGTAGCTCAATAAGTCTTGACAGTGTCATGTCAAGGTCAGTTCAGCTTTGAAGTATTTTATAAGTAGTTTATAGGGCCTTAAGTATTGCTTATTTAATTCCAAATGATGACACTTTTTCACCAGACTGTGTATACCTTAAACAAGCAAAGATTAAATTAATGGGGAAGAGAGAAACACTGGGTGTCAGCTTGAATTCTAAATTCATTATCAAATAACATGATTATGACAGTAAGGAGTTCTTCCCATGTCTTACCAGTTGGTGATGGCACAGGTTCATCAGGAAGAGGAGTTAGTGGGTTTATATCTTATTATTATTTATAACAGACAATAGTTTCAAGACCAGAAAATTATTAACACCGTACATATTTTTATTCTATCCTCTGACCTTGTAAAAGTAGAATGGTCTAAGCTGGAAGGTTTCTAAAATCCAAGGGAAGGTTCGTTGAGAACTGTAAGCAAACAGCACAACCTCCAGACAGCAGGCCAGAAGAGAACAGTGAAACACATCTTGTTCTAACAGCACCTGATGAGGAAAGACATCTTTAGAACAAAACATAAATACTGAGTCTATAGCCAAGTGTCTGCATAAAACACTTGCAATTGTATAAATTTATTAGGTATTAGGTATTTAGGAAAGGTTATAACTTTTTGGCAGTAGTAGTGTGTATGTGCATATGTTTAAGGTGTCAAGTATTCTCAGAATTATTTCTTAACCAAATAGAAAAAATATAAACAAAGCATGAAAAGAAAAGTGGTTACTCTTTTCATTAAATACTTACTGTCATATCTTTACCCTGGAGTCTCTTAAGCTCTTGAGCCATAACATTCTCCAGAATCTTAAAATACAATATTTCGGCTATCTTCAGACGGTTTTCTGCAAAGTCTACAGCCAAGATGGGATAAAAACAACGATGACAAACAATAACAATTGAATGCATAAACACATTATATGCCTTGTTTTAGTAAAATGGGTGGTGTGTTACATACAGTCATGGAAAAGTACACCCTCCTTGAATTTGATGTTTTTATTTATCAGGGGCAAAAACAGCTGGGCATCGTTTGACACAACAATACCAAAATGTTTTCGAAATAAAATTTTTAAAACAATTCTCAACATCAATAAATTAAAATGTATAAAGGCCAGAATGTAATCGAAAAACTTCATATTACCATATATGAAGTTTTTTCACACCGCTAATACCCCTATCTCACCTATGCGGTTTTACTCGCGGTGTGATGCAGTGTTAGGCACTGTGAGCAGCCGCCATAGCCCGCCGACTTTCCGTGAACTTCTGCAAGGTCTGCAAGCTTCCGTGAGGGCCGCCAAAATAAGTAAACATGTTTGTTTTTTTTATTTAATGTGTTAAATTTTTCGCACGGAAAGATGGAAATGTAATCACAGCGCCAAACGTTGCGGTGAATCATTATGAACCGTACTTACGGCCACTGTGCGAAACCGCATAGGTGAGATAGGGGTATAACTGAATACAGGTCAGCTTTTATTTCACTAGCTAGGTCGAGCTAAAGCTACACTCAAAAAAAAATCTAAAGTTCATGGAGGTTCCTAGTTGAAATCACCAGCACTGAAAGCTGTTTCACATTTTCGGGAAATATTACTACGTATTGAAATCTGTGTTTTTTGCTACCTGAGATTATTTGTCTAGCTTAACAGGTTTGTGAAGACCACACAGGTGTTATTTATGCCCTGACAAATAAAAACCATTATGAGTGAAAATCCAGCAACAATGAGAATCACCTTCATATGTTCTTAAATGCATAAACTTAAAGGGCATAAAAAAAGGACAAAAAAGGACACACTACTGGCAATTATACTGTCATGCCTTGCCTGGGACCACTACTAAGTCAGCAACAGCAACCTGGCCACTGTCCAAGTTTATTATGTAATTACATATATAACTGCCAATCTGTGTCAGAATCACAGGCAAAATATCAACAAGCTCATACAAAACAGGTCTTTAACCTAAGATGGTATGCACTGTGTCATATACTATGGAATGGGGAAAAATGCATGTACACGTGCATACACACACACACTAAGGAGCACAGGATTGCATTAGATGATGCATTAGGCAATATATATTGTGCCACTTTAGTGAAACCTAATGAATTTGTAAAAGGTTTCTAACCCATATGAGCTCCCTGAAGATCATCTGTTTGCTTGGTGTAGGCCTGTTTAAAAGTCTCTCCTAGCTTCTTCACACGATTTAAAATGGCTTCAGTGGGGTCACGAGAACAAGACCTAAAAGGGAAAAGTGCACACATCAATATAACCAAAAGCAATACAAAAACTCACAACACACATAAGCTTCTTTTCCAGTACCGAGTATGATTGTGCAGTTACTGTGGCTATGGCTAAATGGTTCAATCTTATGCGAAAATTATTTATAAAAAATAATCTGTATTGTTCCAGTTAGTCATATAACTAGTTCTGGAAAAAGAATCCACCGATTTTGGACTGCAAAATAAAAAAGCTTTTAAAAAGGGCCCCTCTGTATATTCAGATACGGGTTAAAAGCTCTGATTAATGTTCACATTAAACGACAGACTTGGGGGCGAGGGGGCTGTTGATCTCTCTGTAACAGTTATATAAAATGGTGTGGAAAAACAAAACTTCTAAGAAGAAGGAAGACTAGAGGAGGTTTAAACAAAACACTTCAGTAATCTTAAAAGTCCTTCCTTGCCATTGTCTCATCTGTTCTCCCCATCAGTGATCTAGATCTACAACTGGCTGTCAAAAGATGTTTTGTTAAAAAAAACAAAAAGTAAAATATAATAAACAATAAAAAATAAAAAAACACGATTGTAACGCTCAGTATTGTATTCTCAGGTTTTAATTTAGTCACTGTTATTACTACACGTGCCCTATAACACAACCAGCTTTGCTTACATTTAAGCTTAAAAATTACATAAAATCCTTTACTAGCTACAACCACAGTGCTATGAAAAAGTACAGTTCTGACTGACAGAGAGTACAATTTTAACAGTGAGATAGAAGCAGTACATTCCCACATCACCAGTGAGCCATTGTTACAAAGCTGTTATAAAATGACACTTACTTGAAGATCTGGAGCAGTGTAGCAGTAGGGGCATTGGAGAGGCCGGACATCATGCTCTGCAGGCGACTCACACTTTGAGTAGCCGAAGACACTGGTGTGATCAGAAGCTCCTTCTCCTTCAGGTATCTACGTCCTGTAAGTGGTGTGGAAGGGGCCAGCGAACGTGTCTGTGCAGAAAAATTAACACAGCCGTCAACATACCCTGCACACAGCTAACTTTTTGGCTTGACAATGCTTAAAACGTACATTTTGAACTAAACACAACTGCATGAATATTACAGGATTATGTGAACATCTGACATGCAAAAATCAGCTTTTTTTGTCCTTTGCAGTCACTGTGCATTACTGCGGCATCACTTAATAATTCAACGTCAAGGTCACAGTAGAATCTTTTTTTTAAAGAAAGCTGGGGAACTCAGGGATAAAGCTTTATCCTGCTTTATCCCACTGCCCCGACTGAGTCATGGCTGACCGCACAGATGATATTAGACTGTGTGACGAGGGACCGTACACCCCTTATAATGGTCACACACCTTTCTGCACTAAACGGCAGTTCAGCACCTCGGACAGCAAAGAGGGGGCGGCGCGCCGTAACTCTGCTCGGCCCGTTGCCTATTTTCATTCACCGTCCTGCAGATACCGCCTGCCTATAAAAGGGGAACAAAACTTCCGCCCGGAGAGTAGAATATGGAAGACACTGTTGCCGCTAACATCTCGCCCTTTGTCTTACACCTTTCAGACTCCGAAAGCTCCGGCGAACCCCAAAGTGAAGCGCGTCCGAGGAGCACCTGCCGGCGCTGCCCGGCCGCCGCATATACTCACCCATCGTTCACCACGTCCAGCTCCGTTCCTCGCTGACACCGCTCGACCGTGGAGGACGACTCCAACCCACGCCTTTAGAAAGGAGCTTCTGCACCCGACTACTCCCAACTTTCTCACTCCCTCTTCCTTCCCTACCCCGTTACCAGAAATAAAAGTAAATTTAAGCTGCACCTGCCGTCTCCGCCTCTGTCTGTGCCCCGCCGAAAAACGAAAGCTTTACAACTTTTCCCCTACTCTCCTAGATTGTGAAATGTTAAAAAGCTGATATAGTGAATGTTTTTCCTGGCAGTTTTAGGATAGTGGTTCTGGATTATTAAATCATTTAGCATATTTTAAACTGGAAAAACACAAGAGGGGAAAAATTACTGTAAGGGTTAACCCCTAGAGGGCGCCAAGCGCCCATGTAGTTTTTAGCCAAACTTGTAGTTTTTAGCCAACCGTGACAATTACCATCACATAAGCCTATGTGACTGTAAACAATCATCTGATTAAATTTTTCAAAGGGGTTGTATTTCATACCTTCTCAAAGTGCTGCTGAAGGTTGTTCTCCACCTGCATTCGGGCTGATACCTGACCAGATGGGGGCTTAGGGGTGACTTTTTGTGGTGTGCCAATCTCCTCGTTTGCATCAGCACCCAAAAACACCCGCTCATCAAAATCACCCGCCGTCAGGACATATTCTTCATATTCACGATTTATGGCTTTGCTAGACAATAACACATGAATATATCTTCATGTTATTTATGTTTAAATGCATAAATGTCAGAGATAATCTTCACAATAAAATATTTCATACTGTCAGAGATACTTACAGGAGAGAAGGTTAAGGGGGAAAGGGCTTTATGACTGGTATTTCTTGAAGATTGTACTATGTTCCTTCTTCGAAATTAAGATTGGGTTAACTGTGTATTGCTCCCACATGAAGACCTCATTAGCACTGGTTTTGGTCAACAATTAAAGACAAGTGACCTTTTTTTTTAAAATAAACTAATGGTACCACAGACATATATGCAGTTGGATGTTATGTGGTACATGACCATACACGCTAAAGTTCAGAAGGTGAAGCTAGAACACATTTCACTAGAACTTTATAAATTACAAATTAATATAAATATGTGAGTATCTCACACAGACTGTCACAGATTCACAGTCACAGAGTGATATTATACAGTAGTACAGTTATTACAGTCAGAGTCACAGGTCCATTGCACAGTATCCTCAAGAAATACCAGTCGTATAACTCAGTTATAACTCAGTGCAGAGGTGATTTGAGTAAAATGTTCTCAACATTGTTATGTTGGAAGCAGAAAACATGAGTCAATGTAAATATCTGCATGGCTTTGATAAGGGATAAAGACTGTGATTGATGGACAACTGGGTCAGAGCACCTCCAAACCAGCAGGATTTTTAAGGTGGTCTCAGTGTAAACCAGTGACTAGGGTCACCCAAGGCTTATTGGTGCATGTAGGGAGCAATTCTAGTCAATTTGGTCCTGTCCCACAGAAGAGCTACAAATTGTAGCAACAAATGTACAAAATGTAGCACAGACTGATGAAGAAGTAAACACTGGTAATAATAGAAAGGTGTCAGAACACACAGTGTATTGCTCTTGCATGGCTGTGTACTACAAACTGATCAAAGTGCTATGGTCAATCTCTGACAACCTCTACAATGAGCACATGAGGATTAGAATGTGAAAATAAAGCAATGGAAGAAACTGGCCTGAGATGAAGATTTCATCTTTTTTGTATGTAGACATGTGGACAGGCATTGCAGGAGGAAGAAATATCACCAGGATGCAATATGGTAAGAAAGCAAGCCTCTTTCCCAGGTAAGTAATGCACACACACACACACACAGCCAACCACTAAAAGGGGATTTATAAGAGCAGGCCACCTTCTTCCATATGCTCCATGATTCAGTTCTGATGCAAACATGCCCACTGAAATGAACAGGGGTCAGGATAATTATTTTGACTAATTTGAACCTATGCAGCCCCAACCCCCTTCTCTTCAATGTGCCTTGGGTATCCATGACCCTGTCACCAGTTCACCAGTTGCCCTTCTCTGGACCACTGCAAATAGAGAAGACTTTACAGTAACTGTCATTTTAAAGGTGCTTTGACTTAGTTGTCAGGCCATCACAATTTGGGCCAGTGTTCCATGTTCTTACTCTTACTCATTGTTCCTGCTTCCAACACACCAACTTCTAATGCCACCTTACTGCTTAATATATCCCATTCCTTGACAGGTGACACTGTAATGCTCTCCACTTCACCCGACAGTGGATTTAATTTTATGACTAAACAGTGTATAAACAGATAGTAGTAACACTACATGCAAATCATCCACATTCCAAAAGTCCTACACTGGACGTAAACCCTGCTGCTATGCCATCCACACACCACTGCACCTCAGCTTTCTGTTGGTGTCAGAGAGGACACCTTCTGCTATCAACATGTACTTTCTGAGACGCTGTCCTGCACTACCTCAGTCAGTCAGTGTTTTTGTACAGACATATCTGTAGTACTGCACATTTAGCAAAAGTTTCTTGTTTAAAAAAAAAAGTTGTATACAGTAAGTCTCCGACTTACGAACATTCAAGTTACAAATTTATGCAGATACGGACCAAATGAACAGAAAGAATCTGACTTAAGTGCGTCTTATTCACTCGAGGACTTACTAGATATTATTATGCTTTCCATTTGCTTCCATTTTTTCCCTTGCTCTATTATGACCAGTTTTCTATTGGAGTGTGTCATCAATAAGGTGTTTAAGATAGGAGAAATACTGCTCGCTCGATGTTTTTTCTTTATTGTCCTTTTGGCCTTTGTGGCCCTTGCTTGTGCAAAGAGAAACAAATTCTTACATGTTGTCTTGGAAGTTTGGAGTGTCCAGCAGCTCGGTAAGCGTGTCTTTATCTCCTTTAAGAATCTGAAAAAAACATGATAATTTATTATATCTTGTAGACATTTTGACTTAAAAAACTAATAATGCAAAAATGTTTCCCCTCACTTTTTTCTCAAATAGACGTCTGATGTAGGGTTTAAAGTAGTGTTCTTTTATCCCTTTTGCCTCAACAACTAGACCATCATGCAGTTCACACAAATGCTCAAGCACACACCGAGCCTCGTCTGAGCTCCTGCAGTCTGTTGGAAGGCCTGAAAAGAACAGGTATGTGTTATCAGATATACATCAATGCAAAGGAATTTAACACAATGTTGCTGTCAACAAAAACTTTGTGTGATATACCAAGAATAAGGCCTCAAAAGAAACAACAGAGCCAAAATTTTTTCTTCCTTTAGTTAATAATTACTCCTCTGTCCTAATAATATACACATACACACACTGGCCACTTCTTTAGGTACACCTTGGTAATAATTGGTTGGACCCCCTTTTGCCTTCAGAACTGCCATAATTGATTGTGGCATAGATTCAACAAGGCAACTGTGCCGGACGACCGAACATCAGCTCCACATACAACAAAACGAACATCAACTCCTCACACTCGGTAAGCAGGCATCAAGCACCACGGCCAGCAGCAAGGCATTTAAAAAAAGGGGCGGAGTACCTTAATCATGCCCAACCGGCTTACCATTTTCACTCACTGTCCTGGAGTCAAAGCGGGACTATAAAAGAAGGCCAGAAAGCCAGACCGTTAAGTGTGCACCGGAGGAAGTCTCACCACAGCCCGGCTACCGCCTCCGTAACCTCGCCTTCCGCATCTGTCAGCCCAGCGCGTCTGCACCGCTCTGCCACCCGCTGCTGCTGCAGACTCCAGGAAGACGACTACACTTCCACAATCTACACCATAACCCACCCTTAAAGCATGTTTGTCTCTGTGAAACCGCACTCATTCGACCACAGCAAATCCCGTCTCTGTGTCTGTATCAGTGCCTCACTGCATCACTTTACACAACATGAAGATATCTTATAGATTTTGGTCCATATTGACATTATAGCATCAAATACTTGATGCAGATATGTTGACAGCACATCCATGATGCAAATTCCCCATTCCACCAAATTCCAACAGTGCACTATTGGATTAAGATCTGGTGAGTTTGTAGGCCATCACACTAATTGACATTGTTATCTTCAAGAAACCAGCTTTGTGTTATATTATGTTTTGTGACATGGCTTGTTATGCAGTGGTCATAAAAGATTGAACATGGAAGCAACAGTAACAGTGCTCAGGTAGGCTGTGGCATATTAACAATGCTAAATTGGTATTAAGGGACCCAAAGTGTCCCAAGAAAACATCCTCACACCACTGCACCACTACCCGTCTAAGCTGTGGATACAAGGCAGGACGGATCCACCCTTTCATGTAACAGCTATGCAAAACCCAACCAGCTGAATGTTGCAGCAGAAATCAACACTAATCAGACCAGACAACATTTTTTAAATAATCTATTGTCCAATTTTGGTGAGCCTATGTAAACTGTCGCCTTATTTTCCTGTTCTTAGCTGACAGAAGTCACACCCAGTGTGGTCTCCTGCTGCTGTAGCGAGTCTGATTCAAGGTTAGACATGCTATCTTGTCAGAGATATTCTTCAGCTTACATCAGTTGTAACAAGATGTTATTTGAGTTATTGTTCTATCAGCTCAAACCAGTCTGGACATTCTCTTCTGACCAACACGGCATCGTGTCCCAGAGAGCTGCAGAGAGACTATTATCTGTAAACCCTAAAGATGGTTGGGTAGATCAGAAGTTTCAGGAATATTCTGAAAAGTCATCATTAACCTTTGGCATTAAAACGAGGCCTTTCTGTGTGGCAAATTCAGGCACAAACAAAAATCTTTAATTTTGCTCATGGTGTTGGAAACAAATTATCTGGTTGCAGTCCAGGAAAAGTATTATGAAATAACATCAGTGCTACAATTATTTTCATATAGTAATCCTATAATTTGCTTTTATTAACAAGAAGGAGAAAATGTATTAATAATAATATAACTATGACTAATGTCTTTACTTCTGTCAGTCACTACAGCTTGTCCATCACTAGTAACCCAGATTTGAATTGATGGAGTATAACTATATGCACATGAAGATCACCTTTAAAATATGGATTGATGAGGTCTTTCTTTTTGGCACAGAGTACAGCATTACAATAGACCAGGTCCAGACAGCACAAAAGGAGATGATACGAGTTGACCAGATCATCTCCAATCATACGGAAATTGCCTGTAGTAGGACAAAAAAAAAACAATGGGTTAAACTATAGCAGAATACCAAACCTGTTTTTAATTATTTAAAAACAGCAGAATGGAGGTTAATATAACAGCAAAGGAGGGACATCCTGTACTGGAATGTTCAAAAAAAAAAAAAAAACACTTGTGAGTGTTACAGTCAGGTGTCCACAAACATTTGCTCAAACAATGTATTACATGAAAATGCTAAAATCTAACACCTGTTGAATGGAATATTTGTCAGCAGAAAAACAAAGGTCTCAATGGTTTAAGACTGATGTGTGGCAACATAAAGACACAAACACACACAAACAGACACACACACTGTGTTTTAAGTATATAATGCAGTGTACTGGGTTCATTCTATGATCATAGTTAATAGAAAAAAATGTAATTATTAAAATTATTTTTTTTTAAATCACTTTTCTTTCAAATGCATTTTGGCTCAAATTATAAGATACAAAATTCACATCATTCATACTTTCAACTGCATTTCACATGTCCACTCTTATTCACTTTTAAAGAGGAGTTAGAGGCATCATCAACCTGATACCAGCCCAAAACACATACAATCCAGGGGAATGTTTTACGCTCTGTAACCACTTGAGGTTCAGTCTCTCAATTCAGAATCCTTATTTATTCGTACTAGCTTTTATCTGGTGCATTTACAACTTGAAATACAAAATAATTTGCCTTAGCACATTTATTATTAGCAATTAAATGAAAAATGTTCTAGAGATGCACATACACACACCACTCCACAACAATTTAAGCTAATGCTAACCTTTAGTGTACACAAAGAGGGTCCAACAGAACTTGAAAACATCACTGGAGTGGCAGACAATTTGCCTAAAAGAAAGGAGAAAAAAAAACATAAGGATTTTTTAAGTCATTCAAATTAAATATTAAAATAGTTCTAAACAAAAACAGAACACAAAATACAAACAGAAGTAATCATGTGATCACGGAGTATGCCAAAAAGCAAGCTATTTCAAACAGTTAGTCTGTATAATAATTTATTTATTTTTTGAAGTACTGTATATAACTACTCAAAATATTCTTAAGCCATAAAAGCCACATGACTGAAATAATCAATAATGTGATAAGTGTAAGATGGTTGACAGGGCTTATAATATTTTCTATGCTAGACGCATACTGTGTGGTTAACTAAAAATTCTACAGGATGGAAAATGAGATACAGCTTTGATTACTCAAAGAAAAAATATGCACCCCTGCATGATTATTGAAATCTAGTTTAAACCCACTGGGTACAAGTTTCACCCATGGGATGATAGTTATTAAGTTATAGTTAATGTATATGTAAATGTATTTATTTATTAACTATCAAAACCATGTGAACTCTTTAAACATCAGAATTTTTTTTCTTGTAGATGTACTGTTGCCGTGCTTTGCAGGTTGTTCAGCAAGATCAACAAACCAGCTCCTATTACATGTACCCAGTTCCAAACATAAAAAAGATAATCGAGTCTTTGCCACAGCAGCTCCGAGACCACAAAACCGTTTACCTTTTAGTGGGAGTTTGGCTTCTAATTTAAAAACCTTAGTGTTTTCTTTGATAACAATATAATTAAATAGGAAATACAGTATCAGTAAAAAAAATCTATTATATAATGAGCTTCAGCAAAAGCAGAAGAGGAATTACCAGCCCTGCAAAACACAACAAGGCTCCATTGGAGAGAGTGGATATCTCCAGTTATCTCATGGTCCTGTTACATTCTCACCACGGTGAAGAAGTTCCATCAAGGACTTCAAAATGCTTCAAATGCTCTCCAAGGTGCTAACCTTGGCACCAGCACCAGTGAAAGCATCCTGACAGAAAGTAGCACTGCCTGGTTTAGGAACGGCACCAAGAGGAATAAGTAGACTATGAATAGACTATCCAGAGGAACACAGACAATATCAAGGACTCAACAGGCATGCTCTCACAACACATACAGGCCCCCTACACTATACCATAGTACTATGAATTATAGTA
>JAQMYK010000036.1:26727497-26737524 GCA_030014345.1 Clarias buthupogon
CACTATATATATATATATATATATATACACTATATATACACTATATATACACTGTGTATATATGTATCTATGTATTGTATGTATACGTGTGTGTGTATGTGTATATATATATTTTTTTGCTGTTACATCAGAGGCCTAATTGGTTTGTGAGATACTCTACCTACGAACATTTTGCTGAAACTGAGTTTATATACATCATAATCTGGGCCAGGTCTCGACATTAGCACTTGGCTGCATTCAGGTGCAACTAGTCTCTGCACTAATATATTAGATATTAGACCAGTTCATATGTTACATGTGGTGATGCAAATTTCCCATTTTGGTGTAATTATTTCTTTTGCCCATTTTCTGAGTCTCCAGCGCAGTCGCATTAGCTGCCCTAGCCAGTATCCCACTTTTTACCAATGTCCTGGGTACACAACTCAGGGACCACTTCTGCCCCGGATGTGGTAGCATTGAACTTCATTTCAATTTAAAATGTTATTACATTTCCATTGATATTGTTTTGGTTGCCCGGGTGCCCGGTTTAGGTCACATCGACAATGAGACCACCTTCTTGCTATTTCAGATGGACTCGGGACCAGAGTTACACACTATTATACTAGTGAAAGAAAGTATGAGTAAAAATAATCCTATGACTCCAAAGACCTGCCTTAAATTAAATCTGTACCAATTTTTACATGAAACCTTTGGGAAGGAGCTTCCAAGGGTGAGATAGAACATAAAAACTTAAATAAATATTTAGATCTCAGTATCAGATTGGCACACTCGACACATTTGTTTAGAGTATGCTAGAAAGAGTTATTGCCCCTTAATGTGTCAAACGAATGTCAAATAAGTCATTCCACATATGAATCTGGAACACTAACATGATTTAAAGCTTAAAACATTTTCCTTCGACTTTTTTATATAAGAACTTTCAAAGACATCATTGCACACTCATAAAAGCATTTTAAAAAATGTACAATGGCATCTGTTGAATTTTGTAATGAACTAATTATTTTTTCAAGGTTTATATTTTTATTTATTTATTTAAAAATATATAAGGATGGTTTAAATTTCAATATAGCAGATCTTCTCTTCCCGTGGGCCGATTGCGATGAGACAAAGCCTATGTTACCTCAAGCTTGGCCAAATACATTAAAATTTGTTGTAGTTTTTACGTGATGCATGCACAAACAGACAGACAGTCAAAAATAGATAGTAGATTTTATATTTTTTATTATTTCCTATTAACATTCATTCCAACAGTCGTGTAAGCATTTCACTGTGTATCATACTGTGTATGGTTGTGTATATGACAAAAAATTTAGAAAGATTCCAAAAAACATCTTTGTTCTATTACTCATATTGCATCCTTTTTTTTTTTTTTTTACAAATATCTTCAATGTATAGTCGCTCCAACTTCACAGTTTTATTATACTGTATGTATAGATTATAATTAATTATTTTAAATGTGCACCAGAAATTTGTGGTAGACAACTAAAATAACAATACTCTTTTCAATGTCTAAATATTTATGAATATGTACAGTCCTAGTACAGTCATGTGATAAAATTAGTACCCCAAAATTGTTTTTCCCCAAAAATGGTGCTGAGTATTATGTCCAAACAGCTCCTCTTAGGTCCATAGGACTTTAGTCCAAAAGTTTTGTGGTTTGGACTTTAACATTGAGGCCTGTAGGGTCTGAGATGTAGCTCTTTGTGTGTGTTTCTAAGTGTGTGTGTGTCTCTAAGCGTTGCATGACCTTGGGGTGAATGTGCTGGAACATCTACTTCTGGGAAGATTGCCAACTGTCTTGAACGCTTTCCACTTGTGAATAACATCTCACTGTAGAATGTTGAACTCCAAGTTGTTTAAAAATGGTTTTATAACCCATTCCAGACTGATGTGCAGCAAGAACTGCTTCTCTCAGACCACTGCTTATGTCTTTCCCTCTTGACATTGTGATAACACACCTAAATGCTCCAGATCAGCAAACTGCCAAAACTTTTATAGAGGTCTGCACATATGCTGATATGCTAATCAAGGACTGAGGATAAGCAGCACCTGGCAGCAGCTTACCCACTTAAATCCTGTGGAAGCAGTCAGGGGGTAGTTAGTATTGCACATGTTTGTTTTTATATTTGGTTTCATTTTTGTTAAATAACTTTTCACACAATGCAGTAATAATGTTCTTGTTCGCTTGAGGTTATTTTTGTCTAATACTGAGACCCACTAAGATTAAATGATTTTTATTGTTTCCACACAAAAAGACACAGAATTAAAAACGAAAAACGGTCCTAACTGCAAGACTGGATGTGATATTATTGACAATATATATGACAATATATTAATGTTTACCTGCAAATATTCCTGAGTGCCCAATTTCAACTGCACAATTTCTGCTTTGTCCCTCACTGCAGGCATAGTAATTACCTGTTCTTCACAGAAAAAGATACACATGCAATGTTTATTCACTATAATAAATGTGTGATTATTTGTGTGTGTTTTAGATCCTACTTATATCAGACTACTTCTATGCTTACTTACGACGGGAACATCACCTGAGCCAGGGGCTGTACCTGCAGAGAAAGGATGGCAGTGAGGCCACACTGGTGTTAAAATGAGCTCTACAATAGCAGCTTGGTTACCTCTTCTCATCCTCTATCCTTTCCTGGACAGATTTTTAACCATTTTTCCCCTCTACCCAGCTTTCATTTCAAAAGATAAAATTTCTGTTTAGCATTCACCGGGAAAGTCCCTTCAATGATCCTGTCCCAATGAAAATAATAATGAAATTGTATACTACAATGAGTGGCCTACTATTTTTATTTTATTTTTTTGTTCAAGAGGTTTAGTTGACCAAATGAGCCATGGAATTCATTAAACATCTTAAATATCTAGTGCTTGATGTTTAGGTTAACTTAAATCCACGTCATGAAATCAGGTAAAGGGCTATTTACTAATGCATCATTCCAACAGATTCAGTGCAGTGGAACTGCTAGTCACATGTTCCTCACAAAAAATGGTTCCTATTTCTGTTTAAGATGAAACTATCATACAAGTTGTTTTAAGTTATTCAAGAAATGAAACTTACAACAAATGCATCGATAGTGAGTGATACACTTCCACCTATTTATTTTTTATGAAACTTGTGTTGTCGTAGTTTTTGTTGAAGCATTTGGTCATTGATTTTGACTTGGATGAGGATATCTTTTTCTAAATTTAAAAGTCGAACAAATACTGCCTCTCCATTCAGTGTTTTCTCTGAAGCAATGCTTCTAGGACTGATGATGATAATGCAGCAGGATTTTCCTCAAGATTTATCTACAATGATTAACAGAACATATGCTGTAATATTTGTCCCTACATTTTGTGTACTGTTTCAGTTGTTATGGGTTGTTTTGAGGCTGAGTTGGACCCCTTGTGGGAGGCAGAAGGAGAGTTTCTAAGTTACATGAAAACACACCATGCAAATAAAGAATACTTCTTAAATAATTGGATTTGTCCAGTCTATGGCTATAATAGGAGGCCTTTTCTAATGACTAGGGTTGAAAATATGAGTAATTGTTCATAATGTATTTGAGGAGTATTTCCCTCATTTGAAATTCCCCACATTTTATAAAGAAAATGTAAACGTTTTAAAGGTCTTTGTCATCCTGCCAATGTCTGTATGCTGTATGTCATGTATAGTTGTAGTAGTACATTGACGCACTTCTTTTAACCCTAACTTATGCAGTGAGTAGCTTCTCATTTCTTGTACATCCATATCAGGTGATGTATCCCATAGTTGTTAAAAAGATCAAGGGACAAATTATTGGCATTATTAAGCAAAGAAAACAACAAAGGAAATTGCTGAAATTACTGGAATCAGGTTAAGAACTGTTCAAAGCATTATTAAAACCTGGAAGGATAGTGGACGTTTCTTTGCAGAAGAAATGTGGTTGAAAAATATTTCATGTATTCACTCAATATTGGGCTAAATTTTCTCCTGACACTCTAAGCTTTCGAAAGAAATGTACAGGAGAGTATGTTCATAGCATTGAGTTTCTAAATGTGGCAATGTCTCCACTGACATGCATACCGGGTGATTTTTTAATTTAACCTATTGCCCAAGACCAGCCATAATACGAGTTACAGTAGGCCCCATCACACCGCCATAAAGATCCTACCTTGTCTGAAAAGAAAATGAGGAATGCAGGAATGGTGGCAAAATGGCAAAATGGGGATTTATCAAGTTTTACAATTTTATACTATTTCCTAGCGAAATACCTGTCAGGTTCTCAATGCATCTATCATGTTGTCACTAATATTCTATTGCGAACATAATAATGTGTTCACCAGTTCCGATGAGATCAAACTGAATATGTCTGATGTTTACTATGTTAACATTGTGTCAAGTTTATATAGGATTTAGTAATCATACTAAATTCTCTGAACTCTGAGAATGTGAGACTTGCAGATTATGTGCTGCATGTGTGCCATAAACGTCATATGTGACACCCTTAACCCAGGAGAACGCCATATGAACATAATGTGGTCTTCTACAACATAGCATGGACCCGTCATGGTCATAGTATAAGATTGACGAGATTGTTGTGAGAACTCTATTGACATTGCAACAACACAGTGACATCCCAATGACAACTCGGTCAGAATTTTTTCCCAAATGCGCCATACCTGTAGTACGTTAGTGAAGTCCCTAAGAAGTGTTTATTACTCTGTCCTTAAGTTATTCCTGTGTCTTTCTTTGACCCTGTACTCACCAGGATTTTTTTTTAACATGTTCAAAAAAAGCATAGCAGCTCTAGGTCAATGGGCACAATACTATGTCATTATCAGTTTCTACCGCGCTCCTGCCAAGTTCTTATTGTATTCACCCAATTTTTTATGGATTTAGTGAAAATGCATCTCTGTGTAACAGAGGGGGAGTTACCTTGCATTTTGTTGCATACAAGCTGCCAATGTATACAGAGATCCTTAAAGGGCTATGATAATGAATGTAAGAGCATTTCCACACATGGGGTTGCTTCACTTGGTCAGGGCTAGAATCAGCAACATTATGAGGTAATAAAATTAGTTCAGCTGACTACCTTTTTTTTCCTTCCCGTTGATTGCACAGATAGCTCAAATTGTGAAAGAGTGGTTCTGGAAGTGGATGAATCATTTTCACACATGAATTGGCCGACACTGAAAGTCTTAAGGATCTGCTAGAGAGTATTTTATGAAGTGGTTTGACTCTCCCATAATGACTATAAGATCTTGTGCAAAATATTACGTAACTGTGGATGAAAATAAAGCCATCTAGCCATCACAATTTGGCCCTGTTTCCCACATATCAACTTCAGGGATAAAATGTTCACTTGCTGTCTAATGCATCCCACAAACTTCCAGGTGCCATTGTAACGAGATACTGTGTCTAGTCGCCTGGGTCAACGCAACTCTAAAACTTCAGCTCTTGTGCGCCTGGGGAGTGAAGGCTGATCCTTAGGCTGATCCACTAGAATAGTTACTGTATTTCCCACACATTTCCCACAAATTGTTGAAAAGGTTAATGCTGGTACCCATAGAAAGGTGTCGGGGCACAGAGATCCTTAAAGGGCTATGATAATGAATGTAAGAGCATTTCCACACATGGGGTTGCTTCACTTGGTCAGGGCTAGAATCAGCAACATTATGAGGTAATAAAATTAGTTCAGCTGACTACCTTTTTTTTCCTTCCCGTTGATTGCACAGATAGCTCAAATTGTGAAAGAGTGGTTCTGGAAGTGGATGAATCATTTTCACACATGAATTGGCCGACACTGAAAGTCTTAAGGATCTGCTAGAGAGGATTACAGTACATTGTAGTTTTGGTCCTAAAAGTTGTACCTACTGGATATTAGGCAGGTGGTCATAATGCTACGATTAATCAGTGTATATATTCCTATGCCTAGACAGATGACCACCTGAGGGTATATTCTTACCTTTTGGTCAGTGTTTCTGGGATAAACTACAACCTCATAGAGATGAATGATTTAATGTGCTGGTTTGTTTTCATATCCATATCATATAAATTGAAGTGCATGTTCTGCCCGTGCTTGGTTGGTTTCCTCCGGGTACTCCGGTTTCCTCCCACAGTACAAAGACATGCAGATTTAGACTAATTGCTGTTCCCAAATTGCCTGGAGTGTGCTGAGTACCTGTGTGCCCTGCGATGGACTGGCACCCTGTCCAGGGGGTACCCCACCTTATGCCCTAAGTCTCTGCAACCCTGAATACAGGATAAAGCGGTATAGAAGATGAGTGAGTGAGTTCATAATATGAACATGTCCGGCTGCGTATTTTCTAAACGTTTTCCATATGTGTCACTACTTAAAGCAGGGTCCTTTGCGTTGTCTTTCCCGATTGGGCAGAACTCAACAAGCTAAGCCAATCAGCGTCGAGTGATAGACATCAACCAGGACCGCACCAATCACAGCTCAGAGCGTCAGTATTTCATGTCAGCCATTGGCCTGCGCTAACTGGGACACAGAGAGAGATATTAAAACATTCATTGTTAGCGGTTAAAGCTATCCCTGCTGAATAGCAGATGGCGACTCCCAATGGTGCAGCTTAACGTTTTAGTAGCAACGTTATCCATGTAATTTATTTATCTATTAGAAGGTTAATCTCGAGTTTTTCTGTCCAGCATTAAGCGGCGTGTGACCGGTAAGTGTGCCGTGTTAGTTCATTCTGTTTCAGATCCTGTTAGCTTAGCATGTCCTCAGACCGGTGGCTAAAAGCATATGAATTCAGCTCCAGCACGTATACCTTAAATGTAATAATAGTGAGGTCTATAATATCGGGTTTGTGCATACCTGAGCGTGCACTGAGCGCCTGCTGTAACATGCACGATGTCAGACGGCTAGCAGGCGGCTGGTGTAACACTAATGAGTCTGTAAAGCTAGCGCTTGATGCCGCTTCTCACGTGCTAAACTGTACGTTAACGTTCAATAACCTTAAAAGTCAGCTTAAATATCGGCCAGTTCTTATTAGTTCTTACGGCCACTAGTTCTTTGGGACATGATGTGTGTGGGGTTATTAATATATTATCTACCGACATTTCTTTTTCTACTTAGAGGGTTTTTCCGTTACAGTATGACCCCCAGAATTTTCCAGAAACTACCGGCGTACGCGTTGACGTGACGCAGAAGAATAAATCAGCACATAGTCAGTCTAGGCAGACTCCAAATTAGGGTACATGAGGCAGGAAGATTTTTCCCGTTAAAAAATATCTAATTTATAATCTTTGATCATGTCACCACAAAACCCTTTAAACCGTTCCAAAATAACATGCACAAAAAAGAGCTAGTGTGGGTGTGAGAGGCAGACGGTGACTTGGTGGTTAGCACTGTCGCCTTGGACCTCCAGGGTCCAGGTTCGATTCCCGCCTCAGGGTCTGTTTGTGTTCTCCCCGTGCTTGGTTAGTTACCTCCGGGTGCTCCAGTTTTCTCCCACAATCACAAAGACATGCAGGCTAGGCTAAATGGTGTTCACAAATTGCCCTTAGTCTGTGAATGAGCGTGTGAATGATGACCGGCCTACCACTGTTATAGTGGTAATCACCATGGACCTTTACAGTCCCCAGTTGTACTACAGAGGTCCCTGTATGGATGGTGAGTGGATGTGAAAAATTAATCATCAAGAAGCGCATTTAAAATGAAGAGGAAATAATTGTGAGGCTGAGACGAACAGTTTTTTGGCAACCAACAGAGGTGATCAGTGTTTGTTCACAAGCCCAACACATTAGAAAACAACATAAAAAAACCCTCCTATTGTCCAGGAGCTGCGATGTAAGCTTTATTGAGTTCAGTTTATCAGAGTTCTTTTTGTTTGCTTTTAAATCAATAAAGGGTTTACAAAGTCACAAAATCTATCAGATTTCATAGTTGCATATTTGCATGTATGTTGTGATTTTATAAAAGATTTTGTGGGAGGCCAGTTTTTTTATTTTTTTTATTTTTTAAATAGAAAATAATAGATTGAGCCAGGTACAAAACAAAGTAGATTGACATTTCTTATAGAAAGAAGTCATCCTTTGTCATGGCCCCACAAAACAATCTGAGTGATTTAAATTATTGTGCAATGTAATCAGTCTTTTTATTATTATTTTTTTGGGTCAGTTTAATTTTGCTAAGTTGATGGGTAAGTTTTTGAATCAGTATTGATTTGTACATCTCAATTTAAGTAGGTACGCCTGTGAATGTTAAGCTGTGTAAAATCTACTTAAATATAATGTATCTTTTATGTAAAATAAAAGCCACCTCCATCCTCTGCAAAATACTTAAAAAATACAATGCAACACTGAAAGAATCTTTTTGTCTTATCTGTCTGCTGTAACGTCCTCACATACTGCATCTGAGGTAGCCATTTTGGAGAACTTGTTGATCCATGGTTAAACACATGCTTTAAACATTCCTTCCTATTGTCTAATGTCTAGGAAAAAAAGCTTGACAGATTTGACTGGTTCAACTGTTTTGCATGTAATGACAAACAATGCTTTGATGTTTTGGGTGAGACACAAGTAATATCTATATCATTTAATATTAATAGGTGTGAATTATTGATTATAATATGGTGATTACTTTTTAGTATTATTATGTTCTTGATAGGAATGCATGGAGGGAATAATGTCTGTGTTGGTGTATGGAAGACTTTTGTTGAGAACCTTCCTTATCCGGCATTCCAGGGAAGAGTAGGGAATAGGGCAAACTGGTTAAAGTATGCTGTGAAACGAAATGCAGCAAGTGACTTATTTTGGCTAACTTTGGGTGGCTAGCCAGCTAACGTACATCACACTTGGCACAGAGTGCCAAGTTATAGAAACAACTGAAAACTACCATAAAAGCATATATTTATTTCTTTGCCTATACTGTATGACCTGTTTATCATTATTTTACTCAGTCACATTTGTTTTGGTTAAAATTACACAAAATTAAATTTAAGTTTTGCTAAAAAAAAATTTCAAAGTATGTCAATTCTAACACAATGTATAATTATTTAAACATACAGTAGCAATACAATAATGGCCTAAAATAAAAATGGTCAGGCTTTTAAGGGTTAATGTATCAGGGAATTTTCTGACAGCATATGACAGCATATTTGTTAGTGGGCTTATTAAAGTACAGTACTTGCTAGGGAATTGGTAGTATCACTTTAAATTTTCTGCACAGTCATGCTTACTGTCCGCTGCATTATGCAACGCCCCTTTTAGGAGAAGGATATAACCAGAGGTAGAGGCTCTCTGTTTCATTAGCTCTGCTGCACTGGACTGCTTCACATTTTGTTCTGTGTTCACTTGCAAGTGATTTGGCCCACATTGTAAGATCTGTATTTACTGCCGCTACTGATCGCTACATCTACTGCACATCTACTGATTGCTACATCTACTGCACATGCTTTTGCAGCACCATCTTTTTTTCTTGACTGCAAAGTATGACTTATAAATGGAATAAAGAATATAAAGAGATTTTTAAAATGTTTTCTGCAACTGACTTTTTCATTATTCTGGGCTTACACAGCTGAGTACCTTTGCCATGGATCTGCATAATAAAGACTCTGGTGATGTTCTACCTGTGGTCATTATAGGTAAGTGTGTAATGAATAATTAATTTTAAAAAAAATAAAACTTTCATTTATAAGTTTGCTGTGATGGCAAATTAATTCGCGTAGGACGAGAGGAATGAATGGATGAATTTATACTTGAATTATTATTTCAAATTCTTTTAAATTTTAAGTTAAGCATTCTTTAAGTAAATAAAGCAATCTTTAATTACACAAAGTAAGAATAAACAACATTGAAAAAGAAGTGCTTTTTTTTTTTTTTTTCCTCCACCAGGAAATGGTCCTTCAGGAATTTGCCTGTCATACTTGCTATCGGGACACACCCCCTATTTTTCCCCAGAGGCCTTTCACCCCAATCCAATCCTGCACAGAAAACTTAAAGAGAATGTTCATCTGCCTTTGTTTGAACAGGTAAGGTTAATGCTGTATATCTCTTATTTATTTATTTATTTATTTATTA
>JAQMYK010000036.1:26741845-26753490 GCA_030014345.1 Clarias buthupogon
TGTAAATTCCCGACCTCAATTTCTCCCGCACCTCGTCTTCCATCTTCACTTTTATTTCTTTGTTCTTGTTGTGACTGACCCGCCCCAACCCGCCCCGCAAATAAAGCAACAATTTCTTTACCCGCCCCAACCCGTTTTTCATATCTGAAGATTTGAGCTACAAAGAAAGGAAGAACAAACATATTTTGGTTTAACATACTGATATGGCTGTATGTTGACTAATCTAAGTAAGGGTGTCCAAAGTCTGGGACCAGGGTAAAATGTCGACCACAGACAGATGTTACCTGGACTATAGATTCTACGTTAGAATATGAACTACGGCCATATGGCCAAAAAGGTTGAAAGTGACTTCTATTGATTTAGGGAATGTATTCATAGAATTTGGACTGCAAAAATGTAGCCTGATCGGATGAATCTGAACCTGATGGGAACAGAATCTGGCGGCCACACCATGAATTCCGTTCTGCCTTTTGTCAACAGTTAACAGCTTGATTTCTATTTCATGACTCTAAAATTTAATTTTATTAATTATAAGCATGCTGATATGCTGAGACTAAATTAGCACCTTAAGTAATTTATTTTGTTTTTAGGAATGTTCGAAATGACCGTGCCACATCAGCAGATATCGCCTCCTACTACCAGCACTATGTGAACACAATGGGCCTAAGTAACAACTTTGCCCATGGCACCACAGTCACCTCAGTGCAGCGTGCCTCTCTTGGCTCAACTGTCTGGCACATCAAGGGCATACAGAGGTTGGACAATGGAGATGCAATGCCCTTTTTTGTGCAGGCAGAGAATATAGTGCTTGCCACAGGCACCAGTGATTCCCCAGCCCACCTTGGAGTCGAAGGAGAGTCATTACCCTTTGTGTTCCACAGCTTCAGAGAGTTTGAGACCATCATCTCAAGTGGACGCCTGTGCAAATCTTCAGATCCTGTACTGGTGGTTGGAGCTGGACTGACGGCAGCCGATGCCGTTTTATGCACTCACCACCTCAATGTGCCAGTATATCACGCATTCCGCCGAGGCGTTATGGACCCAGCACTTATTTTTAACCAGCTGCCCCGTCTCCTCTACCCGGAGTACCACAAAGTGCACCAGATGATGAGCCAGCAGCAGTGCCAGCCAAGCCATTCGCTACCCAATTTACTCTCCCAGCATGTGGTATCAACGGACAATGACCACACTAACTCGTCCTCCTCCTACCCAGGATATATGAGCTTCCCAAAACACCGTGTTGTGTCTTTTAATCCCAATGGCAAGTGTGTGCTGGAAGCAGAGGACGGGCACCACGTGGTGCTACAGGTCTCTTTGGCACTGGTTTTGATCGGCTCCCAACCTAATCTTTCATTTTTGCCTGAAGATGGACGGCAGTTGGGGTTAGAGCCGGGACGGCCAATCAGCTGTCGGCGCAACCCAATTAAGGTAGAGACATATACCTGTGAAAGTGTGCGGGAGGTTGGACTGTATGCCCTGGGGCCTCTGGTAGGTGAAAATTTTGTGCGCTTCCTCAAGGGTGGTGCACTGGGTACTGCATGCCATCTAATGCAAAAGAGTAGAGAGAAGGCAATGACTGTTCTATAAAAGTCAGGCTCTTATCCAATCCATTGCCACAGACAGTCCAATGGTTTATTTCTGTGTTTACCTGCCTAAAACAAAAAAAAGTGAACCTCATTTGCCTTTAAGGTTATCTTGTTGATGAATATTGGGCCTTATTTACAATTCTTGTGTGTAATTGTTTGTCATTTTGCAAATAGTGACGCCCACAAAACTGCAAAGCTCAAAAGCTCAAATGCTAATATAATTAGTAAAAAAAAAAAGTCTTTCGAGGCCATGTCCACATGTCCCCGGTATTTTAAAAAACCGAGATTTTTCTTCATTTTTAAAAAATAATTCTGTTCAAATGACACTAAGCAACGTTAACACAGTCACTAGTTTACTGTACGCAAGTCCACCATTGCACAAATTATCCTCATAAACAAAGCTGATGTCAAATCAAGGAGACTAGGACATAGACATTGAGATCATTGGCACACAAGGTGAAGTTACAACATGCCAAAATCTCCGTTTCCCCTGTCCACACAAAACCACTGAAAACAGTTTTGAAAAATTCTGACCTTCGGACGCAGTTTTCCAAAAGCTTTGTTTTCAAAGACCAAAGCTGCGTTTGTATGTTTACAAAAGGCCAAAACTGCAGATAAAATTCTCAGTTTTTAAGAATACCTGGCTACGTGTGGACATGGCCACAAAAATGTATAATTTTAGCAGTGTAACAGCACCTTAAAAATCAAGAGACAAATATAGAAAATGTTTAATTTGATTTGAAATAATGAGGTTAAAAATAGGGAAATTTCTGCTTTTAGCCAAAAATGCTTCACATATGAATGTGCCCTTCCAAATGCAGTCTTTGAAAAGCATGAGGGTATAGAAAGTTGATGTTGGCAAGCAGCACATCAAGACACATTTGTTGGCTCACTTGGGATCAGTCCCTTGGTCTTGGCTCTAATAGAGTTGCACAGCATTAATTATAATATACCATGGCATTTTAAATTAATTTAATGATTTTTTTTTTTAAACAATTCTTAATAAATCTTGGCTTGTATATTTTAACAAAGAAATTTTCTAATATACAAATTAAATATCATTAATGATTTATTAATAAATATGTATGAGTACCGATCGATACAGTAAATGAGGCCTAATGAGCGGCTAGACCAAATTGACTGAAATGTCCTTGCTGTAGAATGTGGGTTGTTTATATGAAAAGGTTGCAGGAATGTAAGCAAAGAGGGGGGAAAGGCAGGTTGCAGTTTTTTTTTTTTTTTCTTTAATTTAATTATGTGAACTTAACCATGCTAACAAGCCTACAGAAAGTCAGAAGATTACTAGCGAAAGATATGATGCCCCTAAGCACACAAGGCTGAAGTTAGCTCCTTATGCGCAGCTTCCAACTCGTTTGGCTTCTTATGGCGCAGCGTCTCATTCTGCGGCTGAAGTTGGCTCCTTATTGTAACGCTCACCACAACGTATATACCATTGCATGTATGCAGGTATGCCTGGTGCCCTTTTTAGGTGTGTTGCCCCGCCGGTTGTGGTCTGTTTTTACTGCATGTTGATCCAGGTCTGTTCCACTTTAGATTCGGGTCTGTGTAAATTACTGCAGCATCAGTAATATTCTGACATGACCATAACAGAAAGCATCTTTGAAGATGAAAAAAAATGAGATGAGGGCACATTTGCAAACTGCATGTTAACAAGAAAGCAAGAACTTAATTGAAGAAATGATGGATGTCATGAAGATAAATTGAACGCTCATATGTATGTTTGCATTTAAACGGTCTAATATGTTAAGAAGTAAATGATACAGCAGTTAGTTTCTTGATTGCAGTCTGTACACACTGATTGATGTGCTAGATTTTGTTGCACTGCATTTGTCCGTAGATTAAGCTGCTATACTCCTAGGAAATCTGGGTTTCTTTTAAGAAATCTGCCAATGAAGTGGGGACATTTCATAGTCATTTAATAGATGTTGTACTTATGAAGGCTTTTCCATGCAAAATGTATATCCTCTTGCTATGGAACTTAAGTCATTTTAAAGACTCTTTAAAGATTTTAAGATTTTAAAGATGACACTGCTTCACATGAAGAAAATTTAAATTTGCCAAGCAAATTAGGTTTTGTATCAGTCATGGTACTTTATTTCATTTATTGGTTAAATGAAATGTTAAGTATGTCCGTAGAGAGTCTAACCTGAAGATCTCATGCAATCTCTAAGTTTGCTTGTCGTATACATGACTCATGCTCCATTGTTTGCTAATTATTTAATGAATTGAAATATTCAGTAAAAAAAAAAAAAAAAAAATTCCTAGAATCTGACCAACTTGCAATCAATGCTACTCTCCCTTAACAAAGCATTAGCAAAGGAAACTGGCAAATTTACTTAAATATACTCAGTTAATATTACTTAATTAGCAAAAATGATCTCACCATACTTTTCAGGATAAATGGCATTCATGCCTTCTAGGAAGGTAATGAAGATACCTCATTTTTTGTGAGTGTTTGCTTACACCATAAGACTGAATCTTTTATATTGAGGTGTGCCAAGGGCTTTAAATAATACAGCTTCACGTACAGACAGCTGTAGCGTTTCTATATTGTGTAACATGTGGGTCACAGCAGATGACGTAATGGCACAAGAGTATTTCCTACTGCTGTTCTACCATCATTAGACTGAAATGTGATTTGTCACTGGCTCTTTTAAAAGAGACATTTCTAAAACAAAATGGTAAAATTAAGTTTTGAAAACATAATCCGTAAATAAATTAGCAAAATACAATAATTGAAGTATTTTTCACTTTTTTTTTTTTTTCTTCACTTTCTTGAGATGCCTGTTGCTCAGGCTGTGTGTTGCCAAGTAGATTTTCTACAGGATGGCCCAAAGGTCTGGATGCATTATTATAGTAGCTCATTCATATACAGCACCATCCACAATTCTTGGCACCCCTGGTACTTAGGATTCTAATAAACTCATATTTTACTTGAACAATATAGAACCACAATGCAAAAAAAGAAAATATCCAACCTTTAAATGAAGTACAAGTATACAGTGGGAAAAAATTCCACATTAAGAAATATTTATTTTTACATGAAATCGTATGTGTGCTACAATTATTGGCAGCCCTGATGTTAATACATCATACAACCTCCTTTTGCTAATAGGACAGCACTTGACCTCCTCCTATAACATTTCACAGTGGATGGGCATGGGAGGAGCTTGATTTTGTGTCTGCTGCACCATTTTCATGTAGATTTTGCCACATGTTTTGGGTTGTTATCCTGCTGAAAGACCCAATGACGACCTTCAGCTTTCTGACAGAGGCCATCAGGTTTTGATTTTGAAATACCGGGACATTTTAAGAGTTCATAATGATGCTATGCACCCTAACAAGGTTCCCAGGGCCCTTGGAAAAGGAACGGGCCCACAGCATCACAGATCCTTCACCGTGGGCATGATGTGCTTTTCCGAGTACTCATCTTGTGTTTTACGCCTGACGCGTGTTTGTGTGTTTGTTGCCAAAACGCTCTTCCCCGTACCGCTGAGCAAACTCCAGACGTTTGTTTGTGATCGTAGGTGAGAGGTTTTTTCCTTGCATGTCTCCCAAACAGCTTGTTGGCATGTATATGGCTTCTGATGGTTGTTATGGAGACTTTGTGACCCCAAGATGCAAATGACATTGTCCAGCCTTGTTTGTCACTGGTTCAGTTGTTTTAAACTTCTTAATGATTTCCTCTGTAGATTTGGGCAGGTTTAGGCGAGTGGCTATTTCCTTCTAGCCATTGCGTGACTTATGAAGGTCGACACACATCTGCCTTAATTGAATGGGGTGTTCTCTTGTCTTTCCCATGTTGAAGAGTGAATAAGAGAAATAGGCCTCTGTCACGTCATATTTATACTTACTGAAAAGTGTAGAAAAATCTAACCTTTAACGTGAGATTATGCTTTTGCAATAAAAAAATTATTTATTAGAAGCCTGCGAACACATTAACCAGGAGTGCCAATAATTGTGGAGGGTGCTGAAAGGCCCTGAAATGGCAGATTTGTGTGAAATTGAGGGCAGTTCATGGAATGAAAAATGCATTATCTGAGGTGTATTTCAGCAGGAACATTAACGGACACACAAGATAAAATATAGGGCCTTTTAATATTTAAAACTTTTTTTTGCCTATGCATCCAGAATTTTAGGCGATCATGTAATGATCAATGCATGTAAAATATAATGTTATATATTGCACTAATTTCTGTGTTATTTAATAGTAACTGGCCTTCAAGAGTTCAAATCTAATAGGCTTTCTGATTACAAAAATATTTTGCATTTTCTTTTTCCAATTTTCTTAATTTAATATTGTATATATTTTTTGCACTTGATTGGGAACATAAGTTGTCCAGAAAGGCCCACATGGGAAGGGTTCTACTTAGTACTACACAAAGATAAATAAACATTAAGATGTGCCTGTACTACTTCCTAAGCACAAGTGGACCAGTTACATTAAAGTAATGTCTCCTTGTTTATCTACTGTGAACATCCAGCTTGTGTAACATTTCCATCAACCAAAAAAGTACACATTAGTAATGTTTCATTAAATAATACATATAGGGTTGAACAATTTGGTGCTTTCTGTTGATCTTGTGGATGCCTTTTGTAATAAGCAAATGCAGTATATATTTAAAAAAAAAAGTGACTTCATCTGCATGATGAGATTGAAGCTGGAAATGCTTTTGTGAAAATTCACAAAAAAATAACATTTTAAAGTACTGTATTTTATACATTTTACAATTTTATTTTAATTAAAACCATTCCAAATGAGACTTTCAGTGCACTTACTGACATCATGAAATCCTTATTTTTGGGATAAATGTCAATACAGTACATACTATCATGACATAAATCTGGTATTTCTTTGAATGTTTTTAATGTTTATTATGTAAAGGTTGTGTAGTTGATAAAGCTGAGATGAACAGCTTGTTGTTATACATTATGTATTTCTATACAAAAGTAAATAAAGAATTGCATGTTTTTACTCAAATATCATGGTTGTGTTCTCCCTAGATATCATTTTCAGTTGTTGAATACCATATAGCCAGGGAAGCAAACTCATCAAATCAAGGACACAATGTGTAAAGATGTGTTCATGGTATGTGAAATGCTTTTAGTGGTGATAGCTTTAGATACACAGAAACCAGAACCACAGAGTGAAGTTAAAGTGCATAAAATTTCCTGGCCTGGATTAAAACTGTACATAATCAGTCAGTAGCATCACCAACAACCTCAAAAGGATATTCAATGTTTCAAGAAGATTTCGAGAGCAGAAATATTTAAGCCACAAGATGCAAACCACTCTCAAGCAGTAACAATCGGTGGAACAAATTGGAACTACCAAATAAGTACAGAGAAGAGCTACGAAAGTGTGACGAAAGAAAGGTTCTGCTTTTGGCCCGAAACATACAAGCTCACTGATCAATCATGATGGAGGTAGTGTCGTAGCTTGAGCTTGCATGTCTAATTCTGGAAAAGGCTTACTAATTATTAGAGATGCTGCAGCAAAAATTTATTGAAAGGAACTTCATGCAGCAAAACAACGTGCCAATGCAGCAAAGGACTTCAAGTGAGAAAGTGGAATGTTTTAGATTAGCCGGGCAGGTCACCATACCTTTAACACAACTAAGCCTACAGCTAACCTTAACAATATCTGAAAGAAACTGCTGTACAATTTCAAAAAAGCATCACAAGTGTGGTGATGTGAGTGGGATGCTGGCCCGATGCGGATGTTGTGAACAAAGGATATGCAGTCAAATATTAAGTGTTCGCTATGACATGGGTCCAATACATTTTCTCACCTAAAGATTGGGTGGTTTGCTACCAAAGGTGCTGTGTTCTAAGCTCTAAAACATCAAGATGTAAATATCAGGAAATCATTTTGACATTTCTATCTACTTTTAATCTGGGCTAGTTAATTCAAAGGGTTTAAAGGCCATACATTGAGTTTACCATTGTTAAGACAAATTAGAGCTTTGAGTCATGACTGAGAGACCATTTGCTAGCCATGTTATCAAATATCCAGAATTTTACTCAATATACCTGAGGTAATGTACCATCTGAGACTAGGAGGGGTGAAGTCAAGACTGGACTGTCATGTACAACACTGTCTATTACCTTATCATCCATCCAACTTTATTTCTTACACATTTATCTTAAGGAAAACTATTTAAGGAGATAATGTCAAGTGAACATTATTATTATTACCCTCAAAAAAGAGCTGTAACCTGAAATGGAAATTTACCTTTTGAATGGGTGAGGAATAAAAGAGCCAGCAGAGGGCCTCAGAGATATTGTGCTTTCCTTCAGTCAGATGCTGAAACCACATTAGAGGAAGCTAAAGCCATAATGCAGCAATAACAATCATTTTGTAAGGATCACATTAAAAGTGAAAAAGTAAAATTGACATGACATGTTCTTCCTCACATTAATAAATTCAGTAAACAATTTGTTCTAATACCTTTCATCTCAATCTATAATTAGTTAGGCCCTTCACAGAAGAGGCATTCCTAGATCATGAAGGGAAAACTGAATTTCTTTGGACTACAACTAATATTACACTGAGCTCAAGTAACAAACCAATTATTTAAAGAGGATAAAAATGCTATATCCTTGGCACCAGCCAATCTAGTCTATATAAAATAATGCATTTTATATAGGGGTGACGTGAGATTAAACAGAATTTGTGTTGTGCAGAATCAGTGCCTTTGCTGCAGGTGTGGATTTTCTAGAAATGCTAGATAATGAAAAATGTTCAGGACTGTATTACCATCTGTTTCAATATTACTTGTTTATTACATCTTTAGCTGCTTTTCCACCTTTAGTTGTTCTTCCTCCATATAAGAAGTAAAATCTTTGGCAATCCATGAATGACACATTCCAGGTAAAAACAGGCTCTCCTTTCCAACCGCAGATTGTCAGCAATATTTTTAGACATTTATTTTTAGACACCCTGGTAACAGGCAATGTGGAATGGGGGTATATCCACATTTTTGTGGACTTTTGTGACCCCCACACATTTCTGGTAGGGTTGAGGCTCCAAAAGCTTAAAGTCAGCCTGCTTCATCCATTCCACAACCAGCTTTGATGTGTGTTTGGGGTCACTGTACTGTTGGAATACTTAATTTTGTCCCAGTTTTAGCAATCTGGCTGATAGTTATTTGTTATCTTTAAGAATTCTAAGTTAGTTCTTCTTCATTATTTCCATTTACTTTGTGCAATACACCAGTTCCACTGGCAGCTAAACAGCCTTAAAGCATCATGCTACCACCACCAATAGAACAGTTGGTACAGTGTTCTTAGTGTTGGATGGTTCCTGCCTACATTTACTCTGACATACATACCTCTAGTCAAACATCATCAGAAGGCTTTTTCTTTGTCTATGTGGTCAGTTACGATCTTACATTTTGGAGTCTTTCTTGGACAGCAAGAAAGTCCATGGTGATGTAAATCCTTGCTCCTTTTTTTTTTTTTTTATTCTTTTTCACTTGGTGCTGCCCTTCACAATCACTAATTTTGCTACATTTTGGAGCCATGATGCACTTCACTTCTATTGGATGTTGGAGATGGTTTCAACAAGGTTGTTAAGGGGCGAGTACTTTCCTGAGTATCATCCTTCATTCCTGGGTTTCAGAAACGATGTAACACTCATCTGGATTTTGAGAGAATGAAGGTCTGGAATCAGGCTTGGTGAGTCTAATTGCTTTTTATTTTCACCACATTGATTCTAGCACACTTTGCAATGAAATCCATGTGCTTGAATTGTCTGTGACCTCTGTTACTGAAGAGGAGTGTTTTCCTAGGTTGTTGTGATACTATCCTATTCTTCTATCATCTTATTCAGGGTTCGAATTAAACAGTGGCTTTCGGGGAGCCCTATTTTCCAATTTGTACCACGACATCCCGAGTCACACGTACACATAAACAGTATCTACAAGTGCACAGCATCACATCAATAACTGGGTTATTGTCCTCGTATATAATCCTCGTTTGATTAGATTAGATTAGATTCAACTTTAGCGTCATTGTGAAAAGTACATTTACAGCACATAAGTACAACATAAGTACATAAGTGGGCTATTTACAATAAATACCAATGTGTTACAACAAACAGAAAATGCAGTAAGTAATAAAGTTCAATTCAATTCAGTTCAATTTATTTTTGTATAGCGCTTTTAACAATTGTCATTGTCGCAAAGCAGCTTTACACAATCAAAAGAATTATTTAAGTTTGTACGAAATGTGAATGTGTATGAATCAAAATGATACGATTGTCCCTGATGAGCAAGCCGAAGATGACGGCGACAGTGGCAAGGAAAAACTCCCCGAGATGGTAATAGGAAGAAACCTTGAGAGGAACCAGACTCAACAGGGAACTCATCCTCATTCAGGTGAAAACGGATAACAGGAATTGATCTGCATCAATACTGTGTGAGACTGGAAGTTCAGTATAACAGGAGATGTGTTTAAATTACAGGAGATGTGTTTAAATGAAAGTTATGGTATATATCGAATATGTGTAACATTGTGCAGTGAATGTGATATAACAAACAGAAGATGCAGTAGGTATGAAAACACATTTCATATAGGCACAATAACAAATGGTTATACAGTAACTATAACCTCTGTTCACTGAGGGAGATGAACAAGATACAAAACATATTATATGGGATATCATGCATTCTCGTGTCCTGGCTGAAGACAGATTTATTCTTACTGGAGAAAGGCTGGCAAAGTTGTGTTGATCACAGTTGTATAGGTTGTCGTAGGCAATGGGACACCCTGGCTGCTGTAAGTTAAGGAGATAGCCTTCAGAAAGCCACTACTTGGACAACACCTTACCCCTCACTGGACTGGCAAAGCAGACAAACAATTGGTCACATTTGTGCATATTCATCGTACATTCCATGTAGACCCATAGTGCATTTGCATCTGAGGGGAAGGGGGACCATAGAAGACTATAGAGTTATAAGTAGCGGAGACAACCTTACAGTCGGTACATACAGTAAGCTGTGTTTGGCCATAGTGTAACCTTCAACCCATTAGCTGTTAATTATACAATTAACAGTATACAAGATAAATGCACTGAGAAAGCGTGGAGATCACTCACTCACTTAGCAGATGCTAAAGCGAGAAGAAGTGGCGCCTTATATGTATGGATTTTCATATCAATAGACTTAATTGGCTCAAATAGAGGACAACAGAGTGCTTCAAACACTAACAATAAATCCCGAGCTGGAACAGTGGACCTAACTCAGTTGGCGTACTCCGCTTAAAAAACGCCAGCGGATGAGCACCTGGTAACACTCCCTCAAAACAAATATGATAAGCTGATATAGCTGTGAAGTATACTTTAATGTGTGAAGTATACTTTAATGTATACTTCACAGCTATATCAGCTTATCATATTTGTTTTCTATGCACCCTTTCTCAGTGCATTTATCTTGTATACATTGGAATGGCCCTTCTCTAAGGGCGTTGTCTCACTAGGGTCCGGGAAACGTTTCCGAGCACACCTGGCCCCAGGACCAGTTGATTTTTGTCTGTGAGCAAGTATTTAGAAGCGCGCATCATAACGTTAGTATTTAATAATAAATAAGACCCATGTTATCATGGCATCTCCTGGTAATTGTCTGTGGATCTTGTGACATGTTAAATGCATATCATAAGATATACAGGAAGATATTCTTTACTCTTTACTCATTATTTTATGTATAACCTTTATGTATATACTCCAGCACATCTCAGAGACACTTATGAAAATTGAGATGCTGATGATCCACATAAGCTCCACACACAATTTCATGTTATCTGTGATTGCTCTGTAATTGCTGTAACAAAATTTGGATGTTGCTAAGCTGTTATGGTTGCAACCTTGAGCTGATTTCTTGATTTTATACTTTCCTGCAGACAGGTACTGGAGGAAACACAGACTGAGACCTCCGACAGTAGCACAAGACCAGCTAACAACCAGAGGTGTCAAGTAACGAAGTACAAATACTTTGTTACCTTACTTAAGTAGAAATTTTGGGTATCTATACTTTACTG
>JAQMYK010000036.1:26832698-26846278 GCA_030014345.1 Clarias buthupogon
GGCTTCAGCCAGGACACGAGAGGGCGTGATATCCCATACTATATGTGTTGTACCGAGTGAATCGACTGAAAGGGAACCGCCACTGCAGCTGAAGTCAAGTTGAGGTATTCTCAAATCTGAGTTCTTCCCATATTTATTGAGTAATGCCCACTCAACACGGCACAGCATTGGAAATTAACAAAGTAAAACTTCTCACCTTTAAATGAGTTGTCCTGCATCATTTAAGTTAATTATGCATTTAAGTTGTAGCATTAGATTAATGAACATACAAATATTCATTTGTTAAACATGCTGCATATACTGTACAGTTGACTGTTTGAAAAAGTACTTGTACTTTACACCTCCAGATAGTTGCCGTGCTATTAACATGGTGCATCCAGATCCCCATTTCCACTGTCGATTGTGTTCAAGCTGAAAATTATAAGATTCTAACTCTAACTTGCTTATCTGACTTCTATCTGACCAGTACCACTTGCATATCTCAAAACTGATATCTGAACCTTTCTTTGGCACAGTTCCTCAAAGTTTGCACACTTTTTTTTGGAGTAACAGAGTCTGTGTAGGAAGCATTTATCAGGTTAAGAAGGCTACAGTACAATTAAATTTTTGTTACTTTAACAAACAATACAAATTTTGGAATTAAAAATGTGTATAACAAAAGGTTTTCATTCCAGTCAAACATAAAGATGCAGATTTATGGGACAAGGCAAAAATATATTTAATAGCTCCCAAAATACATACCAGTCAGAGGGCCCACGTTCCAGGAGATGTTATTGCACCAGCCGATGGCCTGGACCCAGTGCACTGTGCCTGTGTTGAGCCAAACCAGATCTCCAGGGCGCTGGATAAACCGGTACACAGGGACATTTGCCTCATACATATCTTCCAGGTTTGGCCACCACGAGCCCATCAGGAAGTTGACGTTGTTCTTTTCACAGAACTCGCTCATTACACCCCAGTATGGCTCAGGCACTGCAAACCACTCGCAGTCCCCTGGCCCAATGTTGATGTTGACAGAGCAGAAATTGTTATGTTCTTGATGACCTACAGATATATTAATTTTTAATAATTACTTCATAAAAACTAACAGGGGGCTTTTCTGTATTTACTGTAAATGTTATTAATGAAAAAGTTGCAATTAAAAGGCATTAATTAGGCATAGCATGGGCATTAAATATGAGGTAGATTGTAGAGTTAGACATCAAAGTTGACCTAAATGCCATATTACTTACCAGGTATTCTGCTACCAGGAACCTTCATAAAGAGTTGGACAGTGTTCATGCCTAGGATGGTGTGACCCACATGGCTGAGCAGGTTCCCAGCAGACACCACCCGAGCAAATGCAGGTAGTTTACCCAGCTCCTGTAGCTGAAGTTTCCATCTGTAGGGGAAGTACAGATGTTGGCATCACAGTGCATCCATGCATACTGTGTAACCTTCAGATATCTGAAGAATTTATAATTAGGATAAATTGATCCACATACTTTTTCTCATCTGAAACATCAATATTTGTCCCAAACTTAATTTGTTTGAAAGGACTTTTCTGTCTTCTTATAATACTAGTGAGAGAGGAGGGAATGTTTAATAAAAACAAAGCCATTTAATAAAAAAGCAGCAGGCTAATACATTATGAAACATACTTTTCTGATGTTGACAGGTCAGAGTCTGAAAGTTCCTTCTGGCCTTTTTTTTCACTCTCCTCCTAAAATATAGAAATTATTTTTTTTAAATAAATAATAATAATAATAATACCAAGACAGTTATAACAAGAGATAGCACTGAATTAATACATAGCTTTTTTATCGGATCTGTGCCACTCAAAGTTAGGTTTAAACTTCAAACCCTTAGGTTTAAATTTAAACTTCAATTTTGAAGTGTCTTTGCACCATTAGAATTACAAGCAGGTGTAATGTTTGTTTAAACCTACGTGAAAAGGAATCTATTATGAATTCCATGAAAATTCAATAATCAAGCTCCAAAGAAAATACAGCAAGCAAACTCAAACAAGTCAAACTTCTTAACACTGGGCAACACCAGAACCAATTCTATTCCAGTTTCCCACTAAATGCTGTTACCATTTAAAAAAAATATAAAAAGGAACACTTAATGATCTTGTTTGCCATACCCGTAATGACTCCTGAAAGGATGTAGCCTGATACTGGGCATACTTGGCAATGGTGGTAAGAGACCGGCTGCTCTCACATCGCCACTGCTTTCTGGTGCCACTGGGATCCCAGTTTTCATCTGCTGGCTGGCACAGCTGTGTCCACACCTCTACAAGGTGATCTGGGTTAGCCTCCACTAGAGTCTTAGTGGAAAACAGACCCAAGTCTAAAGACATCAGCAAGGAGAAAAGATCATAGAAAACATCCATATGCAGGCTGAACTGATGCAATGCCTCTGTAAATAACCTTCATAAAACATTACAGATCATCTTAACACTCACTCCTAAAATCACAACCAACAGCCTACAAATGTGCATATGACCAAAGATTCTATCTTTTCCAATTGTATAACCCTGTTTAAAATGTAGGATTTTACTATAATATTTTATAATAAAATATTTGCACACACTGTTGTAACAACAAATATGTGATGCAATTAGACAGAAACAAGCCAAACAAAAACAAATGAAAAAAAAAAAAAAAGAATTCTGACCCAGTTTGAGAGCTCCTGCCAAGCCACGGATGACAGTGACAGGGTTGGATGGGTTAATGCAGAACTGGTGCAGTGGAGGAAAAAATGCGTCTCTCTTATTCTCCAACTGCAAAGGTTACAAATGAAGATTATAAAACTAATTACTAAGAATCCACCAGGAAATTAATACAAAAAACACTTGCATTTATACAGCTTAACTAATTAGTTAAAGCCCACTCACATAAATGCTGGGCGTGGGGGGGTTGAGCTTGTCCTTTGGCAGAGGTGGTGCTGGAGGAGGAGGGAGGCAGGGTGGAGGGCACTTATCCAACAGGATGCGGTTGCTTGAAAGACCATTCTTTAAAATGTTTCTGCACAAGTACAAAATGTTTATTTACAAATGCAGATATGTTACATGTTGTTTAAACACAAAAATCAGAATGAAGGAAAAGTATGATCTCTGTGACAACACTGGAACCCAATGTGATCATCTCCTGCTGTAGCACATCCATCTCAATGATGTTTTGTGCATGCTGAGATGCTTCTATCTTTTTAGCCGCCAGGTTATAAAAGGTGTCAATTTTAAACACTATATATTTCCTGGCAGCATGAACCAATCTGGCCATTCTCCTCAGACATCTCTCCTTTGCACTATTCTCTATAAAGGTCCAGAGATTATTTTGTGAAATTCCAGGCGAGCAGGAGTTCATGCAATACTCAATCCAGCCTTTCACACTTTTTCCTCATTCTGATGTTTGATGTGAACATTAAGCAAAGCCTTTGACCTCTATCTTATGATTTTTTTCTCTGCTGCCACATGAATGGCTGATCAAATAACTGCATGAGTATGAAGGTGTACAGGTATTCCTACCATACAAAGTGTATCTCAAAAAATTCGAACATCATAAAAAGTAAGTTTTCTTTTGTAATTTAATTTAAAAAGTGAAACTCATATACAGTCTCCTACATAAGAACAAGTTCCATTCCAAGAGCTCATTCGTAAGTTCGACAAACACTGTCTAGGTACCGGGATACTAACACAAATGGCTATATTACAGTACATACAGTGTTCTTTAGAACACTCGTGTGAAAAAAAACGATTAATGTCTGCAATCTTCACTTTATTCCATTCTCTCAATTATTTTCAATTCTGTCTCCATCATTATTGATTAGTCCAACTTAGCAGAACCAGCTTTATCGTCACTGTTTTTACGCTTGCTTCCGGGCATCCTGGGCTTGTCCTGCACTTGCAGAGGATGCATGCTTTACTCATGTGACAATGTATGCCAGACATGATCTAACTTCCGTAATTGAACATGCACGAACGCATGCTCGTATCTTTAAAAGTTCCTAACTCCAATGTTTGTAGGGATGTAGGGGACTTACTGTATGTTCTAGATTCATTACATGTCAATTGTGATATTTTAGACCTTTTTTTGTTTTAATGACTTATGATTAAAATGAAAAAATACTGTATCTCAAATTATTAAAATATTTATTTTCAAATGGACTAAATTACTGCAGTAAATCCCCAACTTACACAACAACAAATGTTCCGAGAGCACTTTTATACGTCAGATTCGTTCATAAGTCTGACAAAGTGAGTCCTGTACACCTACACACACACAAATATACAATGTGAAGCATAACGAAACCAAACAAACAGGTTTGCTATTTTGGATTTTACGAAAATCAGGACAACTTTACAGGACAGCCATTTTCTATCACCAACACCCTCCCCCCACCACACACACACACACACACACACACACACACACACACACACACACACAATTTGTTACTGGACTTTAGACATATTATACATTTACTTACACACTGAAGATATTGTATATAATTGTAAATATTGCTATCTAAGCTTTGCAGTGTCTACTTGTTGTACAAGTCAAGTGAGCTACTTCTACGATTTGTTCACATCTACAAATGTTCGTAGTTCCGTGGTCAGTTCATATCTGTGGAAATCTGTAATTTGTAAGATTTGTAAGTTGGGATCTTACTGTATTCATACAGTAGAAATATCTCTTGGTCAGGTTCACTACATGCATAGGGAATACATGTTGATAAATGTCTAGATGATGATCAACATCATTTAATTTAATTATTTAAGTGTATTCCCAGTCTAAGTACTAACTGAATAAATGAACCTAATTTTCCAGAAATTAGGCATTTTCTATATTGTACATCTTATGAAATATTCTGGCGCAATAGATTTTTTGATTTCATGAGCTACAAGCTATAATCATAAACTGAAACAAAAAAAAAATCAGAGGGAAAAAAAAGCTTGAAATATTTTACTTTAAATGAATCTTTTCACTTTTTGAGTTGAGTTTCACTTTTTGACCTACATTACAAAAACAACCTTTTCCATGTGATTGGAAAAATTGGAAAAAAGAATTTTTTTGGGATGCACTGTAAGTCTAGTACATGGTGAGTGTACATTCCAGCTATATATATATATCATAAATTCCAGATGTCTAATGTTATTTACATTATAATAGATAATATGTTTCAGTGTAAGTACAGTACACCTACACTGGCCAAAAGTAGGTAGACACCTACCAGCAAAATCTGAAGCACACAATTGTCTACATCCTGTCTCAATGTCTCAATTTCCCTTAAATGAAATTAAAGGGCTTAACTCAAACCTACTCTATTATGATAGTGGTCCTGTGCCTGAAGTAAGGTCCATAAAGACATGGATTGTAAACGTTGGTCTGAAAGAAATCGAGCCTGCACAAAGCCATGACATCAACCCTGCTGAACCCTTGAGGATGAACTTGAAAACTGACTGCATGCTAGATCTGCATGATCAAAGTCCTACTTTTTGTTCTGGTCTGTAGCTGTCCACCTAATCAGCAGCAAACTTACTCTATATTATGTTTAAAGTGTACAATACGGATTCCATGTATACATGTGACAGATCTATTACTTTATTCTAACAGTATCTTACAGAAAAACAGCAAACATCCCATGTACAAAACAACTTTCTCATGGTCATCAAAAATAAACTCAAGAAATTGGGCCATGAGAAAATGTTGTCTTTAACCAGGGGAACGTGAACTATCAGTTAGCAACAAAAATATCTGCTTATGAACATGTCCTGTGACTATAGCAATGCTATTTAGTTGAAACTTATTGAATCTTGAATACTATCATATTTTCGTATTTAGGTTTTTAGAGGTTATCTCTTCAATAAAACAATAAAGCAGTAAACATATCTATGTGAAATATGTTTTGACTATTTCACTGAACATAGGCTAGGTACAGTATATGTAAAATTAAAGTCTATTTACAGTATTAACTTTGTGAGGAAAAAGGTATTGTATTTGGCTTTTTATCTTTTAATGTTTAAGATAAAATGTTTTAGAAAGTAAAATTGGTGTTTGAGTTGTTTATGTCATTATGGTAATGGGAACAAAATGCTGGGGTTAATAGCAGTGCATGCAGTGTCTAGCTAGCAAACAGGATAAAAAGGAGTAAGCGTGTCCCTCCTTCATCTGTGGCACTGATAGCAATACATAACTGCTTGCAAAACCACTGACAAAGCAGTTTCTGAACTCTATATGGCAGTAACGGCTGCCATTGCTGCTGTCCATAGTACAGTATTGTTAGAGAGCACATAGGACAGTGCCACACTGCCAATCTCACAAGCCAAATCTGCATAAAAATTGGGATATCTTTCCTGCAGATGTTTTTGAAAGTGCAGAGAAGCTTGCTTTACTATAAATAAATCTGACCTCATGTTAAAAAAAATTGGTCAACATGCACATGAAAAATCTTTGATATGTATCTGCCATAGTAATGAAGAATTCATGCTATGCAAGAAAGCAGGTTATCCAAAAATCACACTTTTTGACAATTAAATCTGTGAAAATTGCTAATGAGCAGCATATTACTTCAGAATGTACTTTAAACATAAAGAATTACCACATTACCATCCTCAACAATAGTTTGAGAAAGGATATACAGGAGCGTTACACTTCAAGATGTAGAGATATAGTTGAAGTCATAAGTTTACATGCCCCTTAGCCAAATATATTTAAACAAAGTCTTTCATAATTTCTGATATTTAATCCTAGTAAACATTCCCTGTCTTAAGTCAGTTAGAATCACTACTTTATTTTAAGAATGTAAACTGTCAGAATAATAGTAGAGAGAAATATTTAACTCATCTTTTATTTCTTTCATCACATTCCCAGTGGGTCAGAAGTTTACATACATCCAGATAGTATTTGGTAGCATTGCCTTTAAATTGTGTAATTTAAGTCAAACCTTTCAGCTATCCTACCACGATCTTCTAACAGGATGTTGCTGGAATTTTAGCCGATCCCTCCTAACAGAACTGGTGAAACTGAGTCAGGTTTGTTTGTACACATTTTTTTTTCTCTACCTGTGTAGCATGGGTTGTACAATTTGAATGTGGTATCTTCAGCAATCTGGAAATTGCTCCCAAGGATGAACCAGGCAACAGTTTTTTTTTCTGAGGCCTTGGTTAATTTCTTTTTACTTTCCCATGCTTTCAAACTAAGAGGGACTGAGTTTGAAGGTACTTTCTAAAATACATCCACAGGAACACTAACAGTCAACAGATTTTATGTAGCGTTCTAACCCACTAGAATTGTGATATAATGAATTATAAGTGAAATCCATCTGTAAACAATTGTTGGAAAAATGACTTGTGTCACGCATCAACTTGCCAAAACTATAGTTTAATATGAAATCTGTGGAGTGGATAAAAAAAATAAATTAGTCTTAATGACTTCAACATAAGTGGATGTAAACTTCTGACTTCCACTCTATGTGCTAACTGGTGAGAGTGGGTCTAAGATCTACCATATGACAGCTACCAACTGAGAAGGGTAAAGGCTAACATGTTCCATATGAGACACAAAGCCAGCCAACCACATCTTTTTGAGCTTTTCATGCTCCATCATAATTCAGTGTAACACCCTCAAAGGGAAACTACTATCCACTCTCTTTTTGACATACATTGGCTCACAGATGCCTATGGAGGAAGAGTGAATGCCATCCCTCCCACCCATGGTCAATTTGTCAACTTTTCTCTCTTGGACTCCCGGCCACGGATGGCTGCGCCATCGCCAGTATACAAACTTGTGACCCTCCAGATGATGGAGTGAATGCTATTCTATTGTGAAACTCTGCAGCCCATAAATAAATAAATGATAAATTTATAATAGTAATTATAACCTGCCAGAAGTAGGAGATGCTCATGTAAGCAAAGAAATATCCTACCTACCTGCATGCTTTGAGGATGTCTGATGAAGTTGGATAGATGGATACAGTGGAAGATGAGTGCATGCTTCTGAGAAGAGGGCCAGGTTTGAGACATGCCTCAGGTGGCTCAGCCTTTACTGGGCTCTGAGAGTCCTCAGAACATGCCTCTCGTACACTGCCATTTACTGTGGTTGAGTCAGGCTTGGCAAAGCTACCTGTGGGCTCGTTGGTCTGGGGTGAGGATGAAGTTGCAGATAATGCTGAAGAGGGTGATGAAGCAGTTGAGTTGGCACCCATGTGCACATGGTTAAGCCCGAAGCTTGGTGGCAGTCTCTCCTTGCCCATCACTGGAGCACACAGCTGTGTACTTTGTGAGAAGTCATTAGCTGGTGATCCAGACGTGTGCTTGGGGCTATGATGGTTGGCTGCAGTGGCACAGATGTCTTGTGCATGCTCTCTCTCTTTGGTCAGGGGAATGCCTGAGGTAGATGTGTGCACGGAAGCAGTTGATAAAGAAGCTGACGAAGACAATGGGGAGGAAAGATGACTAATAGACGGCTCAGAAGAGTTGCTAGGGGTCGCAGTGGAATGTCCAACCTGATTATAAGAACCACTACCAGCCCAGCCACTGGAACAGTGAACTCCTTCTCCATTGAGACCTGCCCAATGTGAACCTGGGCCTTTTTGGAGCCCCTGCAAAATAGAAAGTGTGGGAATTTTATTTATCATATAATAGGAAACAGCATCAGCAATAGTAGTCACAACTCTACAAACTCTGGGAAAAATTATGTAATCACCACAATGGACATTTAACCAGCATTTTTTACCCTGTAGCAAATAAACAAATCACAGACATGACACACAATTTTTATTAGGTGAACATTCTGGTCCTTTACCCGACATGCAATCGCATGCCATAAATGATTGAGGAAATCAGATTTTTTCCTCATTCAGTCATCTTTATGTCTCATTAAAACAGGACAACATAAAAGGTCTGGCATCCCATCATCTTAGTAAATAAAGATTTGTGATTCATCACTGAATATCACTTTCATCAAATCATCCACACCCCATGATTTCCTTCTCTTTAGCCCACTGTAACCTTGTTTTCTTTAAGTGCAGACGACATGTTAGTGCTGTTTTTTCACACGGATTTTCTATATGCAAATCCCATTTAATTCAGCTTTTTTTTTTCCCTTTTTTTTTGCTGTGCATTTTCTATTTTCAAGGCTTGATGATTTATAAAACATGAGATTTCTATCCTGGTTCTTTGACATCTTTGTTGAACTACGTCTATTTTTTCTCGTAAAACCTTCCCACTTTGTTTATGTTTTCACCAAATCTTTGAAACAGCTGACTGATTATGGTATCTTTTGCTATAATCCTTGAAGGAGTTTCATCATAATTTCCGTTGTTTTAAGGACGTTTTCAGTAAGTCCAGTAGTTTGTTAGGATGTATGCAAATTACAAGGTGTTTACATAATAATTTTTAATTACTTCTCCACCAGATCTAGAAAAATATGCAATTTGTAATAATAACAATAACAACAACAATAATAGTAATAATAATATTTTAATTTTAAATTTGTTTGAGGTACAGCTAACAAAATCAGAATTTCAGCTATTAAAGAAAAGTGTTTTGTGTTATTTTCTGTCATTTATGTGATTTGTTTAATAGCTACCGAGTAGTGATGCGCGGGTCGGGTATTTTTCTAACCCGCGGGTCTCGCTTTTATGAAATTATTTGGCCCGCCCCAGCCCGCCACACACCACTGTATCTATTTTTACAACCCGCCCCGCGACCATTAAATGATGTAAATTCCCGACCTCAATTTCTCCCGCACCTCGTCTTCCATCTTCACTTTTATTTCTTTGTTTTTGTTGTGACTGGCAGAGGAATTGCACGCAACATAAATGGATTTTTGAATTTAATTTGGTTTTTAATGACCCGTCCCAACCCGCCCCGCAAATAAAGTGACAATTTCTTTGTCCGCCCCAACCCGACCCGCGGGTTACCAGACGACCCGGGCATCACTACTATTGAGTAGAAAGTGTGTGATTTCATTTTATTGGCCAGTGTTTGTAAATGAAGGACTCGATGAGCACAAATGAATTGCAGTAGAGCAGCAGTTTCTCCACACAAACCTGAGTGGTACTAAGACGCTGGCTCTTCCACACATCCCTCAGGCTTGTGCAGTTGTGAGGTAGTACGTTAGAGTGCATGTAAGGCACATCTCCATTGGTTCCTGTTTGTGATGTTTGATTATTGCCAACTGAGGGGAGCTGTTGGTTAGGAGGAAGTGGCCCATTGGACAATGGCTGAGAAAAGCAGCGGGAGTGGGGCAGTGAAGAAGCAGGTGTGGGGCCATTGGAGAGGGGGGACTGCATCTGCCCAGCTGCATTCTGTTCTATCTTTAGAGGTAAAAGAAACATATACAGGGAGTATAAAGGATCTGACTAATATATAAAATGTAATAATAACAATAACAATAATGATAATAATAATAATAATAATAATAATAATAATATTAGTAGTAATAATAATAATAAGAAGAATAAAATGCATCTATCTGACTGCATAGATTCATACGGAGCCCGCCCAGGAGTCATGTAGTTAAAAAAAAAAAAAAACTGGATTACTAAATCAAGCATGTTGATTAATAAAAAAAAAGAGTGCAGTTCGGTTTACCAGTGTTGAGTTAAAGTTGGTTCCCCCATTGAGATACGTTTTTCTTAGCACCACCCCCATGAAAATGGCACTGTACACAGTTTTCACAGGGGTGGGGCTAAGAAAAACGCATGGTTAATTAATCCACGCTCAGTATTATTAATACGCACTCGGTTTAGTAATCTTTTTTCTTTCTTTTTTTTAACCACATGACCCCTGGGAATATCTGTAGGTTCATTACGCTAACAGAAAAAGAGCTTATAGAACTCAAAGCCAATGGCACTGAGTGCCGTTGAATTCCTTTCCAACAATTTGTATTCCTGAAATACCCTTTATAGTACGGTATTTAAAATGAGCAGTGACCCTGTTTGAATGAATTCCAAAAAGCATTGTATCCACAAGAATGGACGGATTTTGGATGGATACAAAAATGCAAAATAGCAAAACATAATGCATCATCCACTACCTGGTTGAATTTGTGCACTACTATACAATAGTATATTTCAATATTGATAATTTAAGTTTGGACATTGCATAAGGTTGTTGAAACAATGTCATGACAACCTTATTCTTGGGCACGCAGTGTATTTACCATCATTGACGCACTTTGAAGAAAGTGAAGAGGCAAAAAAGAAAAAATGGAGAAGCACTTCACTTATGAAACTGCTAAGGAACAATGATGAGCAGTCTAAGGGAAAAGACTGAAGTTTTATGTTTACACTTACTGGTTTGTCACCAATTTTCCCCAATATGAAACACTTAAAGCATCAGTAATTGTCAATCCAGTACTGAATATAAAAGACCACAAAATATAAAAAGATCTCTACTGCATGTAGCAAAAATGTCATATCAATTCTATCACCTTTACACAGTTTAAACATTGATAACCATTTACTTGTGGTGTGATTTGTTTTCTTTAAAGCCTGCTGAACAAATAGTGATTAAAATACGGTGCAAGACCACAAATATGCATTTACATTGCCCTAATTTCTTCACAAATGGTAAAACATTTGCTCTCATATTTGAATGAATTATGCTTGTAAATTACATTCTTACCCTTAAATTCTTAATGACAAACAGTCGTTTTTCAACCTGACTTCCTGGCAAAGGTACCATGATATGACAGTGCCATGTTTAAAAAAATAAATTCTTTTAGCTTTCAGTATGGCCCATTCTGCTGCCATTTTTCTAAGGAAATTGCTTCACTATGGGCTTGATTTTATGTACCCGTTAGCAATGGGTGTGGCTCAAACGCATCAAATCAATAATTAAGAAGAGTGGACACACATATTTGACCACGTACTGACGTCCATAATGATTATGAATTACAATGATTATCGTTTAAGAATATCTTATCAGATTTTGTGACATTTGGTACATGGTGGTGGTACACATGAAAAACAAGGTGGTATTTCTGATGTAAAATTAGCTTAAAAATATCATGAGCATGGCAGCACAGCTATTTCTACTACAGTATTCTCCCTTAATAAGGTATGAAGCCTTTTACACCAGAAGCATGTTCACAAAGTGTATTCTTTTTGAATGAAAAGTAAAAAAAAAGTGCAACCTTGTAAACCTGAATTGCTGAGAGCTGAGCTTCCAGCTGTTTCAAAATCTGCACTTGCACTGGTTTCAAACTTGCCCTGTTAGCCCGCATCTGTTCCAACAGCTGGAGAAAGAAAAGAAACAAACAGTGGGAAAAAATATGAATAAACAGAAAAGCAGTCTGATATATTACATTGTAATTCGACTGTACTGCTGTACGAACTAACTGTTACAATGGCCTTATGATGCATATTTCTGTCTGAGATATATTGGCTGATGTGGTTCGTCTTTTTTTTCTAATTAGCTTGCATTTTTCGTTTTTAAACTTTAGAACATACCATATGACTAATCAGAGGAACACTATGAACTATTAACATGAAGAATTATCAATCTTGCCTCATATTTTTCTGTGTGTCAGTGATAAACCACTGCAGAAAATCCCAGAAGTGGGGGTGTATGAGCCTGAATACTTTTGCTTTTATACATTTCTTTTTACATTGTATTAATGAAACGTATTCTATTAATAAGATCAGCGCACAAAACACAATTTAAATCCAACGGTATACAATTCATTTAGAACTTACCTGTAGTTACATTTTGATCTCTATTTTCATTTTAATGCCTTAGAAAATATTCACAACTTTCTGTAAATGGACAATCAATAGCAAGAATATTAATATACAAAAATTATTTTGTTCTTGCTATATATATATATAGGTTTTTCTCTCTCTTGCGTTGCGGAATTGTAGGTAATTGTCTCCCCTGCTGGGTGAATACACACACATGCGCTGTGTGTGTGTGTGTAATGTGTGCACACACACATTAACGGAGAGACCGTTTTTAAAACCGTTTAAAAATTAGCAAGGAGCATCGCTAGTCACACTCGCGTGAGCGCATACTAACAGAACACTGCTGTAAAGTAAAACAACAACAAAAAACAAATTAAACAGCTCCTCACCTTTGAAAACAATCGCGACAGAGAAGAGTTTGTGTGTTTGTTTGGCAACCTGAGAGAAGGAGAGCTATAAAGCTGTAAAACCCCTGCTGGGTCTTAATGCTTGCAGAGATTTTGAGTGTGTCTGTGTAAGGCAGAGAGTTTCTGTGTTTGTTTGGCAACCTGAGAGAAGGGGGGGAGGTAAACGCGAGCGAGCAAGCGTGTGTGTGTGTGTGCTCATTCACTAACAATAGGTTACTTGCGTAACCCCGGTTCTCTGATAGCATTAAGTGAGGTGTCTAACTATGGGGATACGCCCCTTCCGCGTATTCCTCAGAAGCCCTATTACATTACGCCAGCCCCAATTGGCTGGCAGGCGTGACGTTGTGTCTGGGAGTAGTCTCCCCCCCCCGTATAAAGGGAGCCGCACAACGTCACTTCGCTATTCAAAACAAGCAACCTCTTTCTCGCTTCACACAGCAAGGAGGGTGATCTGGTGAGACACCTCACTTAATGCTATCAGAGAACCGGGGTTACGCAAGT
>JAQMYK010000036.1:26886711-26900859 GCA_030014345.1 Clarias buthupogon
CGTAAAACCTGTGCCAAGTTGTTGTGCGGACTGGATATTCCACTGTGGCGACCCCTTGCCAGGAGCAGCCGAAAGACTAACAACAAATTGAACACAGCTCACTGAATCTATGATGTACTCATAGTATTACCGATAGATGTTTGTTGGTACTTCATATAATGAGTACAACAGGGACAGTTTTGTTATTAACAAAGCTACATAGTTATGGAGCAGCTTTCCAGTTAGTGTTCAGGACACAATCTCAGTGAACACTGATTTGTGTGAATATATTTTTCTTAGGTGAAGAATCTGGGGGACCATAGAAATAGCTGCTTGATGAACTGGTATGTCCGGATGAAATGTTCACGTTTCCCCAGTTAGTTATGCGGTGTTAGCTAGTCCTGTACCTTCAAGCATTTTACACAAAACGTGTTAATTTTATTGGTTATGTGACAGTGATAATACACTTATGTGATAGGCAGAAGTAGAGCATTCTATACCACTGTTGCTGAGGATTACTGCATATGGTCAGCTTACAAAAACATGTGACTAAGAACCATTTAAAAACCATAAAGATGGCTTTAGAATATACTGATTGTGTTTAAAACCAATTACAGTATGGGAAAAACTATCACTCAGTTTTATGACATTTTGCACATCATGCGCAGCTGACCTGCCCCAAGGTACATTGGACACATTGTGCATGTTAAATAGTTTCTTGCCCATAGTGCAAAAGATTTCATACCCTTCTTTAACCAATCTGTGAGGCTTGCAGAGCTAGAAAATCAGCTATACTGTGAAGAATATTCTGATGTGATTTGTTTTCACCAAGCATGCAATCAGCCATTTCAAATAATTTTCATGCCAAGCTGAAATTGCACATTAAACAAATGGTCAAATAACTTGATCAGCAGACCACCCATGAATTCCTTGAGAATAGATTCTGTCCTTAGTTTGTTTGTTTACTCCGGCTAGAAAAGATGGCAAAGGACAAAATAGATTACACTGATTTGTATTTCAACAAACAATACATGTTAACATTTTTTTCCTTCCCATATCTTGGTACACATGCAGTATTTTCTCTCATAAACTCACAGGTTTCTGCACATTGCGGTTTGCCATTTCTAACTTTTATTTAATAAAACCAAATAATGACCATACAGTGCACAACTTTTGAACTAGTACAGAAAGCAAATTTGACTAAGGGCTCCACTGAAGTTCTTTGTCATGTTTGTAGATCAAAATCCTAGTTTCTTGTCCAATACACATTAAACTACTTCATAATTAATAACTGAATTTAGCACCAAACCAAAGAACAATGTTTCCAAAATGCCAAATTTTTGCAAATGCAATAAAAAGGACCACATGTTTATTCTTAAGATTGCCATTAGCCAGACACTTATTGAGGGCAAAATCAATCTACTTATTTATAGGGAAAAACAAAACACCACAAAAAGTAACAAAACACACCCTGGGACAATTTGCACTCATACAGTTAGAAAATTATTTATGTTGTCCAAACCTTGGCATGGTGTTTAAAAAAATTTTGACTGCCAATTAATTTTTCATTTCTTTGATAGGAGGAATATTTGGCCAGAAGTCTCCAAATGAGGATTTTGACTGACTTCAAAATTACCGTAAACATTAAAAAGCTCACACTACCCCGAAAAATAGAAGTTTCACGCATACAGGTGGCATTCATCATTCAAGTACCAGTGTTTTCGTATATTCTTTTGGTCAAGTTAACATGAAACGATCACTTAGGTTTATAAAAATAAATATTTCTAAAAAATGCTTAATAAATTACACAAACTAGCAGCAAAAAAGTGGAATCTAGTAATTTGTGTGCAAGTAGTTAAATACCCCTTTGCCAATTCCCTGGTCCCAAATTAACCCTGGCTAAATAGAGAACCCCTCCATTTTGTAAACAAGTTGCATTCTTACAGTCTTTACACAGAATATTGGAAGCTTAAGGACACATTGAAGACGCATGTAAAACTCTTGATGTGCAATAAAATTAACTTTGTTAAATGTAATGGGCATAACATACAAGGGTCTAAACCTAAATAGCACCATTTGTCTCAAGTTACCATGATACTGGTCAAGTGCATCTACCACTTCAGTTGTGCCTTTATCACCTACTTTTTTTTTCTTTTTTTTTTTTAAATACGTCAAAAGGCACATGTGCTTGAGGAAATGTATTGCACTTCAGTTAAATGTAATATCATGCCCCCCCTCCTTAAATGGAGCTGAAGTCACTGCCAGCTGCAATGAGTGACAGCTGATCTCACCTCCACACTATTAAACAGGTCCTCAAATTAACTTGAGGGAGAGTGCACTATAATTTCTTTGGCCAAGACACCAAAAAAAAAAAAAACCGCTAGTTAAAAAAATAAAATAAAAGTGTATTAGCCAAACCTCCAATGCCACTAGATTTTGCTTCTCCCTGTGCAATTCCCCTTCCTGCGTACATTGTTCCCAATCACCCTTCCTCCCTCTACATCCTTCAGTGGTCTTGCCAGGAAGCAGTGCCTCTAGACCACAGAGGTCAATCTGAAATTCAGTGCCACTAGGGGGGAAAAAGTGGAAATGAACATCATAATATTCTGTGTTATGAAAAGGTAAACCTGCTTCAGAAATTTGTCAGACTATCTCCTTGACCAAAAAAAACAATAACACTTGCCATGTGAATTGCTGCAGAAATGGGCCTGTCCACTCTGGCACCAGTCCTAAAATATCAACTTTAACTTCTCACTAATGCAGTAGCTAATATCCCACTGGTTTTCCAATTTCAAAAAGTACTTATTAAAAAGTATAAAACTGCCACTCCATAAAAGTCCAAGCAAGGAACAAAATGGAGAAGCTGCCCACCTCCAAAATGCTAGCCTGTGACTGAACTAGCTGCCTGAAACAAACAAGTGGTGTGCTTCCAAACACTGGCGTGAATGGAGGTACAAACTGCTCACTTCATGGTAAATGATATTACTTTGGAATGGCTTGTAAAAAGACGCATCCTTTTCAGATGACTACCACGTCCCTTAGAGGTAACTCTCCAGGATAGAGTGAGCAAGATTAACATTTTCATTAAGATCTTCCTTCCCTTGTGAAGCAAGGGTAAAAACCAATGTAAGGAAGGGCAGGTACATTTGTGAAATGAACCTGGTGACCCTGTCAAATTTGATGTTCAGAACAAGGTTTTGACTCCAGAGCCAAACCTTCCTGTAGTTTGCCAAGGTTTGTGTAATCTTAATTCGTGCCTTCAAAACACAATTTCTAAAGAGAAATTAAACAAATTGTCAGCCAATTGTCAGCCACTTGATGTTTAAAAAGCAACAAGAAAAATATCCAAATTTATAGGCACAGTACATTGACAAACAAATGATTATTTTTTACTAAAGAAAAAGTGTGATGCGGAGGAAAAAAAAAAAAAAAAAAAGCCAAAAGAAGTAACGTTTCCATTTTTCTTCCGTTTTGTCTTTGCACAGAAAGCAAGTTAAGACAGGTTCCTCCCGTGGCCAAGGTCTCCTATCTCCTAGAGCAGGTAATGCATTATTCCAGGATGTGGTCAGAGAATCACAGGAGTTAAGGTACTGTATAGTTCTTGAATGCTACACATGGTATATAGCCTGGCTTAATTACATGTGGTTTCCATTCAGTGAGTTCGGTGTGGGGCCCACTGTTCATGGCGAGTGGAAAGGTGCATGTTGGTTTAAGAAGTTAGTTTCCCCACCAGTCCACCTGAGAGTAGTTTCCTCCATAGCCATCACTGTTGTAGAAATTTCCAAATCCTCCTGTAGGCAGAGTTCTAGATTATTGAGAGCAACCAAGCAAAAATTGAAAACTACAATGCAAACTCAAAACTTAGGGGGGGGGGGGGGGGGGATGTCATATGTGGAAACCAGTATTCTAAGAAACTTGGTACACATCAGCTTAAAGAATCATTGCTCCTTCCCCATGTAGGGAGTGAAACTAACCCTTAGCGCCACCAAATGCACGGTTACCACCATGGCCACCAGCACTACGAGTGCCCCGACTCCCAAATCCTCCACTAGTGGTGCTGCTGCTGCTAGTTTGGCGGTAATCCCTGGCTCCAAACCCTCCAGAAAACCTAAAAATTAAATATGCTTAAGCAAAACATGACAAATCTTTCCACAGACCAAGTGTTACATAAAATATGAGGTCCGTCACTCCATTTCGCAGTCAAATTATCAAAGATTAACCACAGAACGCAGAAACATGCGTTACCTCTTTGAACGGCCACGGCTGCTACCCTTGTGTTGGTGCTCATAAGCCAGGCTTTCCAGCCAGGATGGCACTTCCTGTTTGGCCTCCACCAAGATGTCAAGAAGGTCTTTTGTAATGTTGCTATTCTTGTCATTAAAGAATGAAGTTGCAAGACCTGTGGAGGGGGAGAGGAGTTTTAGAGCCCAACAATCCTTACTCAGGAAAATGGTGCATTACATTAAAATTAAATAAGTTAACTGACTTTACACCAAACAGCCAAATAAGCCATTACCAAGATTTCCAACACGGCCTGTACGACCTATGCGATGAACATACTCCTCAATGTCACTGGGCAGGTCGAAGTTGATGACATGTTTCACATTGGAAATGTCTAGACCACGTGCAGCTACCTGCAAGACAAAGGAAATTGCTCAGAAAAAGAGAACATGCTTTCATGGCAGAACCAAGAAAATACATAAAATAAAGTAAAAAGAAACAGCATACAGCAGTGGCAACCAGGATTGGGCATCTTCCAGAGCGGAACTGAAGAAGTGCTTCCTCCCGGTCTCTCTGTGAACGGTCACCATGAATACTTGTGCAGGCGTAGCCCTCACGGTACAGAAAGTCCTCCAGTGCATCAGCACCTTTCTTGGTTTCCACGAACACCAGTGTCAAAGAGTCTTTACCTGCAATTGAAGGGAGAATTGTTCCAATTGTGATCAAGATCATAGCGACTGTTAAGTGCAACTGTAACTGGAGGATGTTGGCACAATAAAGCAGCATAAAATGGAAGGATATTTTCTATGAAATGCAATGTGTAACAACCTATAAATGAACGTTTCAACTAATCAGAAGCTTAGATAATGTATAAAGTAGTAACAAAACCGATAAAATCTTACCCTCATAAACAAAGCAACTACTCTCCCAACAATTATAACAAAATGTACATGTTTAGACGGAATAAAAAATAAAATAAAAACATGCATATAATGTTTAACAAAACCATACAAACATTTGAGCAATGTAACTGTGGTGGGCAAAGAGGAGGGAGGAGAGGAAAAAAAAAAAAAAGGGTAATGTAGTGGAGACTTGTAGTGGGAGTGAGGATGGGGCAGGTAATTAAGACTCTACTTACCAGGTTTCTCACCGTTTTCCCAAGTACTGTCCTGAACCTCGCCCGGTATGACTTTGAATAAAACCAGATCTCCTGATAAGTTTTACATATGGCTACAATCCTAAACAGTTTCAATTTACACTATGATTAAGTGCTTGGGAAAATAATGAAATTTTTAAGTCGGTTACTTTAAACTACCTTGCATGCGCACACGTGTCTTTTGGTTTTTCTTTGAACCAGACAGGCTAGCCTCTGCTCCCCACAGTCATAAATGCACATTGGGTGCCCTTGAGCCCATTACCAGTTTACTGGTATACAATTGATAAATGTTAATGCATCAATGTTACGTTACATACACCAGCCACAGCATTATGACTACCCAAACATTGAGTAGGGGCCCTTCCGCAAAAACAAATTAAAATAAAAAAATGCTGTGGTTTCTGACACTAAGCAGTCAGCAGCAGATCATTTAAGCAAGGATCTGACTTGTTTCCAGCACTTCTCAAAAGATGTGACCTGATTGAGAGCTAGATAATTTGGAGATCAAGTGTTCAACACCTTCAACTCAATGATCCTCCAACCATTCTTGAACCGTTTTTTGCAGTGTGGTAAGGCACATAATCCTGATGACTGCATTTCGATGAAGGGGTGTACATGGGCCCTGCTATTCATGTAGATGTCACATCTTTCTAAACCTTGTTCCTGACCAAGTTTCCCAGCAGAACATTCCCCAAAGCACCATAATGTAAAAGAAAACATGATTCACCAGAGCAGGCCATCTTCCATGGCTCCATTTTTTCCTGCCTCAACACATCAGCTTCATGCACAAATGTGAACTTTATGCCCAAGATAGCCCACCCACTTTCTAGAAACGATTATAACGAGAATGTTAATGTTATGGCCAATTAGCATAGTGCAGTATTGCAGATTTTTTTTTATAGGACAAAAACAGTTGATGCAGGGGGCTTTTCTTATTTTAGTGACCCGTTAATGTTAAAATAAAGAATTATATAGTGAGAAATACTTCAATCACCTGTGGCATTCAGAAGATCAAGCAAGAAGGATCTTTTATCATTTTCCTCAACCCAAACCACTTTTTGGGTAATGTTCTCAGATGTGGAGCCCACACGGCCCACAGCCAAAAAGATGTAATCTTCCAGGAAGTCACGGGCCAATATCTAAACAAAAAGCTAGTATTGGTCAATTCCAAAAAGGCTAATTTAACAAGTCTTACCAAAAATCACTTTAATGCATAAATGTTAAATATATAAGAGCAAAAAGCAAATATGCATGCAACAAATCTCAACCCACCACAAGGGACAATGTGGAAGTCTGAGGAATCATGATCTATATATACTTTAAGAAAACATTATATTAACTACATGGACCAACGTCTACCTGAATCTCCTTAGGAAAGGTGGCACTAAACATCATAGTTTGGCGCGATCCTTTAGGAGGCATAGTGTCTTGCTCCACAATACGACGAATCTGTGGTTCAAAACCCATATCCAGCATCCTGTCAGCTTCATCCAGGACTAAGTAGCTGCAAAACAAAAAAAAAAGGTTGTGTTTATACTAGATAATACAGGATGACTTAATGTACAGCATGGCACATGGTGACCTACTCACTTGCAGAAATCCAAACCAATCTTGCCCCTCTCCATCATATCCACAAGACGACCAGGTGTGGCAACTAGCAGGTGGCAGCCCCTCTCCAGGTCACGAATTTGCTGGCCAATGTCAGCTCCTCCATATACTACACATGGGCGTACCCGAGAACGATACGCAAACTATTGAAAAGTCAAGGGGGGAGGACTTAGAATGAGTTTGTCAAACAAATTTTGTTCAGTAATCTGAATTTTCAAAAGTTACCTTCCGAGCCTCATCATAGATCTGAAGAGCCAATTCCCTAGTTGGAGCCAAAACCAGAGAAAGGGGATACTGCTTACGGCGTCCGTATCTACCATTTTCCTAAAACGGTGAAGCGAACTTGACAAATTAATAACCGCTACAAATGACAAAAACAACCAAGAACATGCATTAAACTAACCTGGACATTGTTCTTTGTAGCCTGCAAGGCCTCTCCTGGTCCATCTGTGTATATTTGACTCAGCACTGGCAGTAAGAATGCTGCAGTCTTACCAGAACCTGTGTGGAAAGACAAACAAAATGGTCAAGTCCACAACTTTCACACAAAACTCTAACCCTACTTTGATCAAATTAACTTGGCGCCTTACCCGTCTGTGCACATGCCATCAGGTCTCTTTTGGATTTGATAATTGGAATGGCGTGTTTCTGGACTGGAGTGGGGCGAGAGTAGCGACTAAGGGTGATGTTCCCCATAATAATCTCACCCATATCTAGGTCCTGAAACTGCATCACAAAAGCTGTGTCAATTCACATCACAGACAACACAAACCACTAAAAGCAAGGATTTGCTCAAATTACTCACACTCTCAATATGCTGAGGGCAGTTGTGGCCAGTGGCTTCAACAGGAATGTCATCATATTTCTCAAAGTTTATCCCAGTGTTGCTTCCAGAAAATAGCTCACTGAGAATTAAAATGCAGTCAGTGCCATGTGCAGAAACACTTGAGAGATTCACACATTAAAAATTTAGAAGTTTCTTGTACCATCTTGAGCCAAAAGTTTTAAGATAAAAATTAGATGGTATGTACAAAGTTATGTTCAAGTTTTATAGGCCTATTTACACCAACCCTGGGTGTGAACCAACCTGACATTTTGCAACCAAGTTGTTGGATTTAGTTTGTTCACTTACTGTTCCAGCCTTTCATTAGGAGTGAGGGGTTTGGACCAGTCCTCTTCATCTCTGGAATCCTCAACCCACCGACTACTTCCGCCACCCCCGAAACCTCCACGCTCATACCTACGAATGTCAGTTAAGAGTTTAAGGAACCCTATGGGGCGTCATTAAAAACAATAAAGCACCATTAAAACAGCAGGAACATCTCTAATCAGAAGCTCCAAGAAAACACCATACCTTCCCCTGGAAGATCCACGATCATTGTAGAAAGCGGATTTGTTCCTGTCAGAACGCCCACTGAAGCTATTATAGGCATTATCCTTTGGTGCATTCCATGCCCCGCCATCTTTGTTGTCATAGCCAAAGCCTATCACCAAAATAATGTAGTTAAAAATGTAGTCAATTACTCCAGTATACACCCCACTGTTACCATAAAATTAATAAGCTATACTTTTTATTTACCTGCATTTTGCACTGGTTGGATGACATAGGAGCCATTGCCCCTGCTTCTGTAACCACCTCCTCTGCCTCCACGGTCATTACGCACAGGCCCACGATTACCGAAAGTGCTGCTACCATTCAAGTAGTTGTCACGGCCATCGTGGTAGCCATTTACAAATCCATTGCTTCGTCCAGCATCCCACCCACCTGGAGTGTCTTAAGGTAAGAATAATTTACAATGCATCATTTACATGATAATGTCTTCAGGGCAAGTGGGGGGGGGGGGGGAGACCACCCACCCTCCATCTATGCTATGGGTGAGGTCAAGTTTTTGCCATAAAAATCTGAAATAGAACAGTTCCTCTAAAATGCTACAGGTGGTGTGCTCTAATCTATTCACACTAGTGATACGCGGGTCGGGTATTTTTCCAACCTGAGGGTCCCGCTTTTATGAAATTATGTGGCCCGCCCCGCACCACTGTATTTTTACAATCCGCCCCACGACCATTAAATGATGTAAATTCCCGACCTCAATTTCTCCCGCACCTTGTCTTCCATCTTCACTTTTATTTTTGTTGTGACTGGCAGCGGAATTGCACACAACATACATGGATTTAAAAAAAAAATTTGTTTTTTTAATGACCCGCCCCGCAAATAAAGCAACAATTTCTTTACCCGCCCCCAACCCACGGGTTAAAAGACGACCCGCGCATCACTAATTCACACATTGGTGCGCAGCACAGCATCCTGTGTGGTAGGGGTAATTTGCCATGTTTGGAAAACTAACAATTTTATATTTATTAAAATGATACTAAATACAAATCGGCACCTATATAGAGAACGTATGCCGTGGGTCCCCGATGATTCCCATCCCTAGTTGTTTGAATGTTCCTTATTTGGTTAATGCAACTTTCCCTATATAAAATGCAAACAGTTAACATATACATTGAAAACATACAATTGAGGTTTATCTTTTAGATTCCAATAGTTTATTTGAATGCAAGGAAAAAGCTTCAAACCACAGTCATAAAAGAGCAGAACTTAGTTTTCCCATCCACTATTAAAAAAAATAAAAATAGATTATTAATGTGCAACAGGGGGGGACTTACCACTCTTGGAAGCCTCCTTGTTCCTTAAATGAGGTGGAATGTAACGTCCTAGTGATAGACAGCTTTTGTTAGTTTGACAATTTTACATTAGAAAGTTCACACTCGCTGCTTATTCAATAGTGTAAAGGCTCAGGTTCCATTGTTGTATTAAATAGCAACTTGACCTGACAAATACATAAAATGCTAAAATACATCAAATATGCTAAACTGCAAGTTATCTTTGCTCTTTTGGACTTCCAACCATTTTTTGTTGCAATAATTCCACTAGCTCCAAACCTTTATGACACTTGCTTAATGGTTTTGAACAAATAAATTGTACGTCTCTAGTGGTTTCATCACCACAGACTGTGGGTAGGAACAAAAGAACCCCACAGAAATGCATTTGCCCAATCACCTCAATGATCTTACGGCCTGTGGACCAGAGGTCCTAAGGGGCAAAACTTGCTGTGCTCCCATGGGGGGAGGGGTGGCACACAGTGACAAGACAACCATGGCCATCTGTGAGTTAACATGGGAGAGGGAACATTTAATATTGTAGGGAATGACCACAAACCAGTTAGCCAAAAATTTATACTCACTGCCAGTGCCTCCTCCTTGAACATCAGATTTCAAGTCTAGGGCAGCAATCTAAAAGGGAACAGCATTGAGAGATTTAATTTGTGTTCTAGAAATATTTAGAAATTAGTAGGATTCACATTTAAATATATTGACAATATAAACAATTAAAATATTTCTGCTGTCCTAGCACATTGTACCAGTAAAAATGAATTCAATCATCCATCAAAAACAAACCACTTAAAGCATCGTGTCTCAAACGCATAACCATTTACCATTCTACATGGCTATTGACTAACACTACCCAGCTTTCCTATGATAGTGATGTAATTCTACATAACAGGCCCATGAACTTGCCAAACATTTTAAACCACAGATAGGATGCATTAGCTCTCCAGTTGGACCAAAGATGTGAGCACGACTACTTGTGTTTTTGCTGCTTCTGCAATATATGCCAAATCAAGTGACAAAAACAAATAAGGCTCCTTTTCTGTGGGTTAATCTGCCTCACAGCACAATGGCATGTATTTTCGAAGAACACAAGACTTCCCAATAAGCTGGAAAGGAGCACTTCATTGTTTAATCATTGTGAGTCAAATAATGTCCTGGGAGGCCAGCGTTTTAGACGTGAATCATGCAGTCTGATCATGGCTAAAACTTTTGCCTAGATTGTATTCACGCACCAGTGTAACATTGGGATAAGTGCACCGGTGAAGCAGGGGATCATAGCGAGAGCTAAAGAGGTTTTTTCTCTCAGAACTGTTATTCAGAGCAATCAAAAGTCCCGGTTTGACTTGAACCCCCCTCGCATTTATATAACACTTGCGGAAATCTTGTGTCAGCACTTTCTACCACTTTAGCCATCGCAACTATACAACTATATAAGTTTTAACTATACAACTTATAATATAAATCGTATAATACATAAACTAGTTGAACTAAACCGGTGTCGCTTATAAACTGATCATTGACTTACATCAAGTATAATAAGTGCGCGGTTAATGCGCAACGTGCCACGTTACGTGAAGCTAGCTATGCTAGCGACTCCTTGTGACGCCACCGCGTCAGTCAGAACCGGCTTAGAAAATTCGCAAAAATAGAATCACACAAGTAGAAAAATACTCGATTTTATTTCCCCATAATTGTTAAACAAATGTGAGTTGTTGCGAGAACAATTGGTAACTGTAGGGAAAATAAGCGGCCCGCTGAACTATGCGGCTCCGCCGCCATCATCAGCATTAGCGCTACCTCCTTCTACACTCAGCCTCCATTTTAGCCAGCAAATTAAGACACGCAGTTAGAGACGGCCCGGTTAGCATAAGCTAACTGACACAAGTAACGTTAACTTCACTTCCAACTTCACCGAATATCGGTTGTTAAATAGACAAAAAACAATGATTCAGGCTTACCTGCTGTTCTAGACCGTGTGTATTCTCAACGGCCACATGACTCATAACTAAAGAGTGTTGAAGATAGGTTTCTTTGAGAAAGGGTTTCTTTGTTTGCCGGTATATCTTCTGCCCTCTTTGTGCGCTATTATCAACACGTTTTTTGTATCGACTTTAGAAAATAATCTATTTACTTGATCAAAAATATATTGAGGAAAAAAATACAATAACAAATACTATACTTTTATTACTATTTTTCTATATAAAACTACGGTTGCTTCGTCTCGACCGGATCTTAACTCGACCTAAGCCTTTCAGCTAGCCTGCGTCGGTGATGAAATGAAGCCGGAGGCGAAAGCTCGCAATTTTATTGGCCAAGGTATTATTACGTCATTGTGTTCTAATCTCGCGACATCCTGCATAGACAGCATAGTGACGTGTTTTGCGTTTGTTGAAATACTGAACTACTACAGATACCATGGTTTGTTAGATCTGCTTGAACTTTATATTTTCTATTTGGTTTTATTGTTAATTGTATAATTATTTTATGCCTGGATTTTGTGTTATACTTGCATCCTTTCAATATTGTAATAGTAATTTTTGTTATTAATAAAAAATAATAAAAACCCACTCCAGCTACTCAATCCTCAAAAACAAACAAATGATCAGTACTCTATTTCTCAATACATGACGATTTCCGTTTTTAAAACAATGATTCTCAAGGTTTCTTCCTATTGCCATCTCAGGGAGTTTTTCTTTGCCACTGTCGCCCTCGGCTTGCTCATCAGGGACTATCTGACCATTTTGATTCATACACATTCACATTCCATACAAACTTAAATACTTATTTTGATTGTGTAAAGCTGCTTTGCGACAATGTCAATTGTTAAAAGTGCTATGCAAATAAAATTGAATTGATTTATTAAAGGATCCTGTTTACTTTGTCTCCGTACAGCAACTTGCCAAAACAAATAAAGTTATCAGCAACACTGTGAGAAAAAGCAACCAGTTACATCTCATAACAATAATAAAGCCTCAATAACATTACATACAATTGAGAGCAAATTTTAAGTGAAAATTATACATTTGAAATTTATCTACAAAAACAGAATAATTGTTTATGAAAGAAATGTAACCATATCCTGCACCAGAATTATTCAAAACATATTAAAACTGAGTTAAAACTTTTTCCCTGATTTCATCCAAACTTTATGTTAAGAAGAGAGTGCATAACACCTGGCAGTTTTAAGAAATGTCAAGAAGTATGTGTAAGGGCTACAGGGGGGTAATATACTGTAAGGTAAGCTAAGGTAAGTACAGAAGCTATGCAGAAGATACAAAAAGATGTTCAAGGCAACTTTAGAGTTCTCTAAATAAATATATAAGATGAAAGATGAAAGAACAATTGAAAAACAGATATATCACCATACATAATATACAATCTATCATTTGACTATTTTTGTCAAAAGGCATGCTTGATATAACACATTGCACACAAGCATTTAAATATACCTTTTATTATTTTTAAATTAATTTTACAGTGTTCTGTGCTTTTACAGCCCTCTAAGGCAAATCAAGGAATATATTCATGCATGTCTCGCAAAATGAGTTGTAGAACAACTAAAATCAAATCCAATCCCAATTAAACATTTATGAATATAAAATGTGCAAATGTAAAACAAAAAAAATAAACGAATCATCGAAAATTGCAGGAGGAAGTATTAACAGATGTAGTAAAAGCGGCAGGGCCTGTAGGGCTTATAAAGCTAATCATCTGGGTTGACCAAGCTCTTGCATGGTGTAGCACATTATGGTTCCACGTATCACCAGTCACAGTCACATATATTAAGTATTTAGTCAGGCTGACATTAAGTCTCCAAGTCACTGTTGGTTATAGCAGTTGTTTCTGGGCAGTCTTCAGCATATCCATAGTTTTTCTATAACAATTTTAAATCAGTCATGCAGTCATCAGTGGACGTATCTCATCATAGAGAGAAATTTAACTTTGATCTGCCTCTTTCTTTTTTAGCTATTTACAAAATGTACCACAAATTAAGCATCAGAAAGCTAATAAAGTTTGCACCACATTTGTATGTTGAACTTATTTTATTACAAGTGGAGCAATACATTTATTATTTGTGCTGAGAAAAAGTATAAAAACCTTGCATTGCTACCAATCTTCTAGAACCCCCATGAACACTAAAACAAAAGCAAAACAAAAAGCTCACCTTTTTTTTCTCTACAGTAAATATATTTTTGTAATAATAAAATACACTTTTTCCATTTCAATCAAATACCTATTCTTAACAAATTCAGAAATAACCTTTATTAATCAGAGCAACTGTATAAACAAGACAAAGCAATTTCCCTCTGGGATTAATAAAGTTCTTTGAATCTTGAATGAAATCTTGAAAAAAAATTTTTTTATAATAATAAATATATATATATTGGCTTGCAATATAAATAACTGAAAAGTGGGGTGTGCATAATTATTCAGTGAGTGCAGTCAGTTGCCCATAGACATTGCCTGATGAGTGCTAATGACTAAATAGAGTGCACCTGTGTGTAATCTAA
>JAQMYK010000036.1:26946531-26957139 GCA_030014345.1 Clarias buthupogon
ATGGAATTAGGAAGAAACCTTGAGAGGAACCAGACTCAACAGGGAACCCATCCTCATTTGGGTAATAACAGATAGATTTGGGTAATAACAGATAGAACACACACACACACACACACACACACACACACACACACACACACACACACACACAAATGGATTGGGAATTACTGCTGTCTGGCTCACGGATTACATTACATAATTACATAAATTGTCTAAATAACGGATTACATTTTTGAAAAAATAACTATGTAACTGAGTACTTAAATGGCGGACCTAATGCATTAGATTACTCGTTCCATCAAAAAAGTAATCCGAGTACTGTAACACGTTACTTTGTAACGCATTATACCCAACACTGGATCTCAGTGATTACAAGCTTGTGGTGCTGATGTCTCACATTGTGAAGACATTTGAATGACTGTTTCTCATTCTTCTCAGACCTCAGGTCAATCATGCACTAGATTCCCTACATCCTCTACCTGCTCCATCAGACCGCCTCCCACCTTGATAAGGTACGTACTGTGAGGATCATGTTCTTTGACTTTTCCAGTGCTTGAAACACAATCCAGCCCCTCTTATTAAGTAACAAGCTCGTTGACATCGAGGTGGATTCCAATCTAGTGCTCTGGATCTACAGACACTTCACCAGAAATCCACAGTATATCAGGACAAGGGATTGCATTTTAGAGACTATAGTCAGCTGCTCAGGAGCTCCTCAGGGGACTGTCCTCTCCCCCTTCCTGTTCACTCTATACACCTCTGACTTTATGTACAACTCGGATTCAAGCCTCAACAAATTGGATTTTATATCAACTAAAACTCTTTACCTGTTAAACAAAAGCCTTAGCATACAATTATGGAATGGTTCTATTTATATCCTCTTTATCTAGTAATTATCACTCAAAGAAGAATGAGTTCCCTTTTGAGACTGATTTCTCTCATGGTTTCTTCCTCATGTCATCTCAGAGAGTTTTCTCTTGCCACCATCGCCTCCAAATAGCTGATTAGGGATAAACATTTTTGAAAATTTATTTTCAGAATTTTGATTCCTTTGAACCTGTTTATGTCTATTGTTAAAAGCACTACACAAATAAATTAAAAATATAAAGGAGAGGTGCCCTAAGCCTCCTGGGATAGGCTCCAGGTCTCCACGACCCTGCATACAGGATAAAGTAGTATACAGTAGATGATGAGTGAGTGAGTATAAAGGAGATGTGGATGTTGGACAAGGGTCAAGATCAGATTTTTAATACGTTGTTTGATAACTGTTGCTTTAAGAGATTTAGGTACATTGCTAGTGCCCAGGAAAGAACTGATTATTTGTAATATACAGTAGGTTTGATGACTTCTGGCAATATTTGTCTGTATGGACAAATGTGTAGGTAAGGGAGCACAAATTTATTTTGATAAAAAAGAAAACGGTTAAAATAGTTCAGTGACAGGGGGTAAAACACTGCTGATTTGATCTGATTATATTGTTACTTATGTGGTTAGTTATAAAATTGTCTTGTTTTAAATCCATTCATTCGTTTACTATAGGGTCACAGGTGCCTGGAGCTATTCCAGAGGAAACCCTGGATGGGGTGCCAAGCCATGTCATATTTCAATGGAACCAAAGCTTATTACCATATCTGAAATATCCTTTGCTACATTACACAGATCTAAACTGTTACTCTTACCTATGCTTACCTAAAAACCCTAAGATTTCTATATTACTTATGGCTGGTGCACTGGCTCCTGCTAAAGACCTAACTTGTGCTGTGCTGGTGTTCATAAACTCCTAGCTAATTTTACAAGCCATAGGATAGAGACTGTCATAATCAGACATCATTCAGGCTTCTCATTGGGTGCCTCACTAAGTAGAGCAAAGTTTGACCAGTGAGGCACAAAGAAGTGGTAGTTCTTTAGGCACTGTCGCCTTGCACCTCCAGAGTCCGGGTTGGATTCCCAGCCAGGTTCGATCCCCGCCTCTGTGTGCATGAAGTTTGCATGTTCTCCCCATGCTCTGATTAACTCCACCCGTCTGAAGATATGCAGATTAGGCTAATTGATGTTGTCAAATTGCCCATAGTGTGAATGAGTGTGTGAGTGTGTGTGTGTGTGTGTGCCCTGCGATGGATTGGCACCCTGTCCAGGGTGTACCCCACCTCATGCCCTAACTCTCCTGGGTAGGCTCCAGGCCTCCCTCGACCCTGAATACAAGATAAGCGGTATAGACGATGAGTGAGTGAGCTCTGTATGTAAGAGCTTCTATGTGGTTTTAGGGAAATTTTAATGTAGCTGGATTATTATTCTCTATTTGAGAATCTAGGCATCACTGCTGTTTCAGGTAGTTCTGATGAACAGCCATGCAATGATGACAATGCAGCATCTATGGGTATACTGAGCTGAGTTCAGGAAAGTCCAGTAATCAGGAGTTTCAGCATGATGGAGTAGGAGGGAGCAGAAACTAGCTCAGAAACAATTAGAGCTGCAAACTGAATGTAATTACAGTATATGACTGTCAGTCAGGTTGAACTATTTCATTCAAGTTAATTATTCTTGCAAGAAATAGAATGAATTTCAAATATACTGCATTATACACCACATATGTATTTCCTAATGTCACGAATGAATACATATGGAGTATTCATTATGAAGTTTATGAATATAACAATATCTGATCTTCATGTTGGACAATGCACATGACATGAGAGGTCTATGTATTATGAATCTGAGAAAGGTGAGTGTGACAACCAGTCATAACAGTAGCTTAAAAGTTGTAAATAAGATGTTTTGCGATCTTATGTGGTCTTACAGAGGGAGTCAGAAAAGGAGGCGGTTATGTAGTGTAAATATAGTGTGCTCCTGTGGATAACGTCTGCTGGTTCTAATTTAGTTCTGTGCTTAATCACTGTAGACTGTTTTGCAATATTTAAAATACATCTCATAATAAAAGCAGACTATTTAGTCAAATTACAGTAGGTGTCAGATGATCATTCCACTAATTCAACTACCTAAATTTCTGCTTTCTGTCAACACAAACATGGAGCAGAAACCTTGAAAACATTTTTTACAAATTAATAATTCTTTGATTGACAAACGCATCATTTGAATTAAATTGATCAAAGTGTGTATTAAAGATTTCATTACAGTAAATGTTCGGGCTGCGTTTTCTGGGATGATGTGAGTCCCAGAGGATTTTGGATGAAAGTTTTGTACCAGTCTGCTGTGGCCATCTCTGCCTCTAGACCGTGCAGTTTTTATTTTTTACAGCAGTTCCAGATTAGCCAGTTGCCTTAGCGTGTCTGGCTAAATGCCATTTCCCAGAGATCCTCATGAATTGTTTGGGTGAAAACTAGGGGCCATTGTCAATAATTACTATGTGTGGCTGTCCACTGGTCATCAAGAATAAGAAACTCTGTCAGTAGAGGAAAAAAAAATCTATGATTAAAATCTGCCATTGACATTTTTGAATGTCATGTGACATCATAGTTTGCTTCACCTCAGCTCATACATACTTATTGCAAGAGCAATTTGTAAAGAATAAAGAAAGAAAGAAAGAAAGAAAAACATTATTTTTGCTTTCCTGTTCAGCCGGAAATCATTTTTTGTGCATGTCTATACCATGTCTCCCTGGCAATATGGGAAGCCGCTTTGCAACAATGACAATTGTTAAAAGCACTATACAAATTCAATTGAATTTGTGACTGTGATTGGTTTGTGACTTGTTTTTGAAGTGATGATCTTTCCTTGCCATATACAGTAGTGATGGAATCTTTATTCTTAATTTGTGCAAAGTTCTGTTTGAGTGCTCTTGAGGCAAAGGCCACTGGCTGACCTGGACAAGCATCACCCAGTCCTGTCATGCTGGCATCACTCTGAGTTGTAACAGGTTTTGTGATATCAAAATACCTTAGAACTAGTGTGCAGGAAGCCAGCTGATACAGCTACCACAGTGTATCTCCATGCTTAGGTAGCCAGCACCAAAGCCTATGTTCAGGAACCAACAGAGTGACTCATAGAATTCTGATATTCTTGGCACAAATTGGCAAAGTATATGAAAACCCTATGAAACACATCACTGCTTTCACATTTGTGGATATAGATATCTCTAAGAGAGTAGATCAGTCCTTAGCCCTTACTGGTCATGGAATGTATTGCATTGAACTTGAATTGCAGGTGGACTAGATTTTGTTTCTTTTTAAGCAAAATCCAAAAGTGCATTAAAATATCAAGTTCCATGAGAACTCTTCCTGCTCTTGCCTCTATTAAAAAATATTATTATATTAATTCCTACATTTGTGTCTCAGGGGCTGCCTATGGACTTGTTCAGGTTAAATAGGAAAAAGCCTTCAGTCAATTCTTTGTTCAAGTAACTCCTATCACTACCATGGCTTCTGCACTTTGCAATGGGGTTGGTATGACTCTACTGTGACTTGCATAGTGTTTGGTTGAGAGTTTGGAGTCACCCATAATCACTAACAGAAGTTGTCTTTTATCAAAGATGCCCCAGTAAAGTACTTTTTTTTTCATTTTGGCTCATGTAATCTACCAGATGCATTTCCTGAAGCAACCCCTCCCATTTCTATCCAAGCTTGGTACGAGCACTATTGCTGCCCTGCAACAGCAGTGGCTGGGTCTGTGGCAGAGGCTGTTAAGGGGACCTGGGCCTTCCAAATTACAGGTAGGAATCCTGTACAGGTAGGAAACCAATGCAAGGATATGCAACTTGATATGCAAAATAATACTTAATACTCATTTAAGGAGTGCAAATATGCATGGCATCAATCGGCCCGCTTAGCTTAAACTAAACTTAAAATCAGAGCTTAACATGTACAATGCCATTAAAAAGTATTTGCCTCTCTTCCTGATTTTTTTTTTATCATCAAACAAATTTGAATATTACACAAAGATAACCCAAGTAAATAAAAAATGCAGATTTTAAATGATGATTTAATTTTTTAAGGAAAGAAAGCTGTCCAAACCTACCTGGCCCTGCATGAAAAAGTAATTGGCCCCTTGCTAAATCATGTATGAATTGAGATTTTTGAGAATTCACTTGCCACACCCAAGCCTGATTACTGCCAGACTTGTTGAATCAAAAAATCACTTAAAGGAACTTGCCTAACAAAGTGAAGCATCTAAAAAAACATCTAAAAAAGCAGGATGATCTAAGAAAATTCAAGAACAGATGTAAAAGAGAGTAATTGACATTTTTACCTTCTGAAAAGAGTTAAAAAGCCATTTAGTCTTTAGGCCAAGGTTTTGGGACTAAACCACAGTGAAAACCATTTTTCACAAATAGGGAAACCTGGAACGTTGGTAAAGTGGTAAGCCTTCCCTGGAGTAACTAGCCTACCGAAATTACTCTAAGAGCCCGACAATGACTGATCCAGGAGCTTATGAAGAAACTCAGAACAGCTAAAGAACTAAAGAACAGCAGGTCTCATTTGCCTCAGTTAAAGTCAGTGCTCATGATTCAACAATAAGAAAGCGACTGAGCAAAAATGGCATCCATGGGAGAGTTCCAAGGCGAAAGCCACTGCTTGGCAAAAAGAACACAAAGCTTCGTCTGCCATTGCCTGACAAAGTGAAGCATCTAAAAAAAAAAAATCTAAAAAAGCAGGATGATCTAAGGAAATTCAAGAACAGATGTGAAAGAAAGTAATTGACATTTTCCAAAAACATCTTGATTATCCATAAGAATTTTGGGCAAATATTCTATGGACTAATGAGACACAATTTGAACTTTTTGGAAGGTGTGCATCCCAATACATCTGGCAGAAAACGAACACAGCACATCATACAGACAGTCACACATGGTGGTGATAGTGTGATGGTCTGGGGCTGCTTTGCAGCTTAAAGAACTGGATGACTTGGCATACCATGAATTCTGTGATGTTTTTTTCCCATAAAATCCTTAAACTCAAGCACACTTGGGTTATGCAGCATGACAATGAGTCCACCTCTGAATAACTAAGAAAACAATATTAAGGTTTTGGAGTGGCCTAGTCAAAGTCCAGATTAAAACTGAATGAGATCCTTTAACAGGCCAACCATGCTCGAAAACCCTCCAAATTTAAATTACAACAATTCTGCATAGAAGAGTGGGCCAAAATTTCTCCACAGTGATGTGAAAGACTCATTGCCAGTTATCGCAAATGTCTGTTTACAGTTTTTACTGCCAAGGGTGGTAAAAACATTTATTAGGTTTAGGGGGCAGTTACGTTTTTACATAAAGCCAGGCAGGTTTGGAGAGCTTTTTCCCTAAATAAAAAAAATTATCATTTAAAAACTGCATTTTGTATTTATACAGGTTATCTTATTGTACTATTAAAATTTGTTGATCTGAATCATTTGTGTGACAAATATTTGTAAAAAATCAAGAAGGGGCAAATATTTTTTCACAGCACTGTACATCTGTAGTTGGGGCTGATATCCAGACTCAAACAATATGCTTAACTTTTCTTATTGGCTGTCACTGGGATACATACAGTAATAGTTGCTGCATGGTGAACTGACACATTGATTCCCTGGGAAAGAAATGAGTGAATCTTGTCTCCCCTCCTCTCCTGACCCATATGATATCCTATGCCATCGTGGTAAAGTCCTTTTTTTCAGAGTAAACAAGCTGTAATTGGAGAAGCTGCCCTCATCTGAACATCTACCACAGTTTTGGGTAGATACACCCCAGATATGAACATCTGCTTACTATGCAATACCACAGACAATTTGCAGTTTCAGGCTTCAGCATGCATATCAACCTACAGTAAGGGAGGTTGTCCTTCAGAGCCAGACGCCACAGTGTTCTTTTCCGTTTCAAGTTCAAGTACAGCCTTGTTTAAGTTAAACAAGATAGTACTTTCTCTTAGACTGTGGTGCAGACAACAAAATGAGTCGCACGGCTGTGATGTATACTGAAATTGGTTGCTTTGTGTGCTGCTTTTGTGGGTGGGTGCTGGTCTGTTCCACTTTGCCTACTGAGTATTGGAATTTCTCTGAGGTAGGTGATGCTGTACTTACCACGATCAACTACTACTCTAACCTGTGGATGGATTGTTTATCCGACACTACTGGTGTTTCTGACTGCAAGTACTATCCTTCACTGATGGCTCTTCCAGGTATAGACCTACAGTACATAATACTTGAATTCACATAATAAATTATATTGGCGACTTATTCTGTATGAAATTCCTACATACAGTAATATACAGTCTGGTTTATAGTCCACTGTTAGTTTTTCGTTGTCTATAACAGTATATTGGGGTTAAAATATAAAACAATTTAATAATGAATGTGGCCTCAAAGTACAGTCTTTCCACATATATAAAGTTATTTAAATCCTAATAGGGTTAACAGTGTAGTAATTACAGCATTTTTATATGGGGTGTTTAGATCACCAAAATTAGTTGGACAAACCAACAATCATAAATAAACATTTAATTTGTTAATATTAGATTACAAGCCCTGATATCTGGAACTCATAGGCATCACTAGATGCTGGGTTTCTTTCCTGGTGATGTTGTGCCAGGGAACCACTATATACAGTGAATCTTTGGATTGCTAATAACTTGGTCTGCGAGTGTTTTACAAGACGAGCAAAATGAAAAAAAAAATTTACGAGTGAGGTTTTGAAATACAAGTAGTACACATACGCTTTGTCTGCCAAGTGTCATATGATCACAACTGAACCAATGGTTCTTCTCTCCCTCGTGCTGAGGGCTTGTGTGTAATCTCCCATGCTCAGTCTCAAAGGAAAAAAAAGTTTAAAAGGCTATAGCAGTGTGGGAGATGAGTCTGTTTAACAATACGACGTCACATTTCTGCGAAATCCTCAAAAGGAGGAGAAAGCAAGAAGTTTGCTGACAGAGACTTTCTATCAGAGAGCACCGATTCTGTTAGTATATTTCTGTCTGTGAAAGTCATCCTACACAGTAGCCCCCTCCTGCTTCTCTCTCGTCTCACACCAGCCACACTTTTTTTCAAAGGTAAAGTGGCAGGTTAATTTGTTTTATTTTTACTTTATATTTTGTATTAATAATTTATATATATGTATATTTTTGGGTTGTGGAACAAATCATCTGAGTTTTCGTTATTTCTTATGGGAAATTCGCTTTGAGTGTATTGGTATATAAGCATGTTTCTAGAATGAATTATGCTCGCAATCCAAGGTTTAACTGTACGAATTCTTCTTTTCTGGGGGAATTGACAAGTTTGTAGAACATTTCACTTCTTTGCCCAGTAAAAGTCTTGGGCTGCTTTTGAAATTAGTTTTGGTTCACTGTCTGCAGCGTAAAGCCTTATTTAATAGATTTTGAAGCATGTTCTTCAATTTTTATTGTATAGGTCAGATAATAGTGCACATTATTATTAGATATATGCATTTCATAATCTTTCCAGCAGTTATGGTCAGCAGTTGCATCATCAAAAATAAAAGAAAAAAGGGAATCAGTTCATTTGAAATTGTATACTGTATAAGATGAAGATGCTTTGGATCATGTGCCGTGCATGTTCCTTTTCTATAAATAATTTTTTACATGATTTAGGTGATCTTTGTTTTTGTCTTTTGGTGATCTGTCCATAGGATATTCTTTCAGGGCCCATATTTACTTAAAATCTCAGAGTAGGAAATCAGCCAAAGCTTATTTGTCAAAATATTTTGAAAACTATTTATAATTTTCCTTCCATTTCACAAGTATGTGCCACTTTGTGTTGGTCTATCACATAAAATCCCAATAAAATACATTTACATTTGTGGTTGTAACACGAAAGAATGTGGAACGGTACAAGGAGTATGAACTGTACTGTTTCTCAGCTTAGAATTGTGTGTTCTTATTTATTTATTTAAATCTTTTTTGTGTCTCTTGTAAAATTCTTAAATTTTTACCAAATTAAGCGCTGTACTTTGAACTCTTATTCATTATTTAATTACACTTCAAATATACTTTGGTAGACAGATAAAATAACTTCCAGTGTACACTGTTGTGGGAGTTGTATTTTGTGGATTTCTTGTTTAAGCTCTGCATTCTTTCTTTCCTCAGTTTTCTTGCATATCTGCCGTGCCCTGGCCGTTGGCTCTGTAATTTTGGGATTTTGGGGGAATGTGCTCATCTTAATTGGAATGAAGTGCACTAAGATTGGGGGTTCTGAAATAGTTAATGCAAGGGTAACATTAGCAGCTGCAATTATCTATATGGCATCAGGTAGGACATTATATTTACTTTTGGACTGGACAATCTATGAATGTCTATGAATACACTAATACAAAACCTTTTATTTTCAGGACTCACCGGCATGGCAGTGTTCTCCTTGTGGGGAAACAGAATGCGTACACAATTTGTGGATGTGAACTATGCACCACAGAAGTAAGTGATTGTGGGAAGCTGAATGGTTAATTGTTTCAGTCTCTGAGGTGTTAGTGAAAGGTAATAGTGTAAATAGTAAACAAACAAAGTAATAAATGAACATTGGTTAAAAAAATTATTTAAAGAAAGCAGTTGTCATGCCAACAGTCACGTGCCATCACGTGACCAGATGCTGCCATTCCACCTCACCGAAAAACTCTTCCAGAGTTAACTTACCAGACCGCACGGCGTGCCTTACTATTTACCAGCCTGAAGACTGACGATTGTGTGACAGACTTGGCGTGCCCAGATCGTCTCATTAATTTATTCAGTAACCAAATAGACACAAAGCTAGAGATAAGATTAAAGAAAGAAAAAGGCAACAGACAAGAAAAGAGACCTTCGGAAGTGGATCGAGATCAAGCCTTGACATCAACTGCAAAAATCTACAATACTTAATTCATATGAAAGCTCAATTAAATTGGAATTTTACTGTATTCATCTTTTTAGTCTGATCTTTTTAATGTCTTGTTTTGCACAAACTGTGTGTCATACACCTTTTTCTTTTGTTCTTTTTTCAGATTTGAACTTGGTGCAGCATTATTTGTAGGATGGGGAGGTTCGAGTCTGATAATATGTGGAAGTTCAGTTTTGTGTTATTTCTCTGGGAAAGAGGGACTCTGCTCAGAGTAAGGTTAAAAGACAGTAAACTGAATAATAGCAGTATTTAACAGAAAATAATATAATGCTAACAAAAACATATATATTCTTGGTAAATCTATCCATTTACCATAAACATTGTTCTGTCCATGACAAAAAGGATAACTAATGCCATTCCTCAATTCTTTCCAGATCAGAAGACACACTTCTGCTTCGGGCAGATGCTTATACTAGAGCTCGATCAAGAGGGACATATGTAACAGCTCGAACCAGAGGGACCTATTTGTTGCCCACCTACTCTAAATCCACAACAGCAATCATGCCCCCCTTATTTTATTCAGGCAGAGAGAGCAGGGGAAACAGGACACAAAGGACATACAGAACACAGAAAACAGCTGCCTCCATGCTGCCAAACATGGATTCATATGTGTGACGCCACTTTTTGAACAACACATTGAATGGATCGCACTTAGATGCCTAAAAGGTGTGATGTACTCTTCATGGATTAAATATATTTATTGGAATTCATAGTGCATTCCAAAAAGTGCATCATTCTTTGAAAGCAATAATCAGCCCATCAGGAATTTTTTTTTTTGGGGGGGGGGGGGGGGGGGGGGGGTGT
>JAQMYK010000036.1:27001568-27013302 GCA_030014345.1 Clarias buthupogon
TCTCCACATCATTGCATTCAGTTTTTATTCACAATTTGTTTAGTGTCCCAACTTTTTTGGAATCCGGTTTGTATTTTAATTAAGATCTTAACATATGTTTTATACGTTTTATATTTTTGTCACATTTCACAGGATCTGTCTTACTTTTCTTTCAGAGCAAGCGTGTAAATATCAATAAGGATGAGCTGAAGTCTACATCCAAAGCTATTGAGACTGTTCATAATTTGTGCTGCAATGAGAATAAAGGAGCTACAGAACTCGTGGCAGAACTCGGCACTCTGTACCAGTGTATCCGGTGATTGCACATACACCTTTAAACCTTTTGTTTATTATATACATGGACATCTTTCAAGATTCCATATAAGCTATGACTTTTTAGTTAGTTATAATACTGCATTGTAACATGAAGTCTTCTGCATGTCAGGTTTCCAGTAGTAGCAATGGGGGTGTTAAAGTGGGTTGACTGGACTGTATCAGAACCTCGCTACTTTCAGCTGCAGACAGATCACACCCCTATCCATTTGGCCTTACTGGATGAGGTAAAATTGTTGCTCGGTATATACACTACTCTTACACAGTCATTTGTTTTTCCTTTGCAGCTGTTTTAGGTATAGCTAAAGAGGTATGTGGAGTGGAATTAAAAACTAAGTAACTTTGTTGTTTGTCTTGCATTTTGTTTAGTTCAATGTGCATTAAATTCTTTTTGTTAAAACAATATAAATGACTAAACTGTTGTGTAGGACTGTTAGAAAAGGGCACTTTGTTTTGTATTACCTTTTCAGATCAGTACATGCCACCAACTCCTACACCCACAAGTGCTGCAGCTGCTTGTCAAACTCTTTGAAACAGAACATTCACAACTTGACGTCATGGAGCAGGTGCATTTATGTTTACACATATTCTAACATCACACAAATTCTGAAAATTACTTTTGTTTAAAAGAGCTTCTTATATACCAAACTTACTTGTGCTCTTTCATTCTAACATCTCTTAACGACTCCATGATAAGATAATGCATGCCAAATTTGATTATGTGCATACCAAACGTGTTTGCATGCTTTTTGTATCGTTGCCGAAGTATGAGAAGTTTTTTTTTCCCATTAGTGACTAATATATATATATATATATGTATATATGTGTGTGTGCAGCGTGCATCCTAGGATGTCCGATGGTTAAACGATTCATGTTTAAAGAACGAGGGATGTCTGCCATCTTTTCACCCCGCTCTATTCTCTCAATTATTTTCACTTCTGTCTCCATCGTTATTGCTTGCCGCTTTTTTGTAGTACCAGCTTCATCGCTGCTGCTTATATGCTTGCTTCCGGACATCCTTGGATGCACGCTCCACACGCGTCACAATGTATGAGGGGACATGTGATCTAACTTCCAAAGTGATCAGTTTGTCCAGAGGGTCGACAATGGCAAGGAAAAACCTGCTGAAATGGCAATAGGAAGAAACCTTGAGATGAGCCAGACTCAATAGGAAACCCATCCTCATTTGGGTGATAGCAGGAATTTATCTGCAGTCATGCTTTGTGTTCGGGGCTGGAAGTTCAATATAACAGACGATATCTTAAAGTAATATGGAGTCCAGTTTATTATTGGAAGCTTAGGTAGAATGTAGGAAATCCCAGTCCTGATTATTGAGTGACTGCAGTCACAAGTCCTCAGAGAACAGCTGTCTGCATCAGTCGAGACGAGTCTTTTTTAGCCCAGGTAAGACGCCTCTGACGTTGTCTCTGTTGCTTGGCAAAAGGAATGTGACAGTTGTAGCCCTGGATATGTTGTGGATACACATTCCACAATTGAACTTTTTCACAATATTAAAATTTTCTGAGATACTGAATTTTGGGTTTTCAGTAACTGTAAGCCATAATCATCAAACTTAAAAGAAATAAACACTTGAAATATAATAGTCTGTGTCCAGTGACTCTATATAATATGAGTTTCACTTATTTCAGGATTGAATTACTGAAATAAATCAACTTTCCAATGGTATTCTAATTTATTGAGATGCATATACAATGAAACTGAAACACCGGCCAATTTAGTGTTGGAGGTTTTATGGCTAAATTTGACCAGCCTGGTGGCCAATCTTCATTGATTACACATTCCACCAGTAAGAGCAGAGCGTGAAGGTTTAATTAGCAGAGTAATAGGACAGCTAGAGGACAAATTGTTGGTGCGCATCTCACTGGCGCATCTGTGACCAAGAGAGCAAGTCTTTGTGATCCATCAAGAGCTACGGTATCCAGAATAATGTCAGCATACCACCAAGAAGAACGAACCACATCCAACAAGAGTAACTGTGGATGCAAGAGGAAGCTGTCTGAAAGGGATGTCCGGGTGCTAACCCAGATTGTATCCAAAAAACATAAAACCACACCTGGCCAACTCACTGCAGAATTAAATGTGCACCTCAACTCTCGTGTTTCCACCAAAACTGTTTGTCGGGAGCTCCACAGGGTCATGTACATGGCCGGGCTGCTATAGCCAAACCTTTGGTCACTCGTGCCCATGCCAAATATTGGTTTCAGTGGTGCCAGCAGCGGAAATCTTGGGCTATGGACAATGTGAAACATGTATTGTTCTCTGATGAGTCCACCTTCAGTGTCATGATTCCCCCATCCAGGAGGGTTACGGTGTGGAGAAGCCCCAAAGAAGCGTACCACCCAGACTGTTGTATGCCCAGAGTGAAGCATGGGTGTGTAGCACAATTCCTGTGCTAGATGGGCGCGTCACTGCCAAGGACTACCGAACCTTTCTGGAGTTGTGCACCCAATAGTTTCAAACATTGTATCCTGAAGGAGGTGCTGTGTATCAGGATGATAATGCACCAATACACATAGCAAGACTGGTGACAGAGTGGTTTGATGAACATGAAAGTGAAGTTGAACATCTCCCATGAACTGCACAGTCACCAGATCTAAATATTATTGAGCTACTTTGGGGTGTTTTGGAGGAGCGAGTCAGGAAATGTTTTCCTCCACCAGCATCACATAGTGACCTGACCACTGTTCTGCAAGAAGAATGGATCAAAATCCCTCTGGCCACTGTGCAGGACTTGTATCTGTCATTCCCAAGACGAATTGATGTTGTATTGGCCGCAAAAGGAGGCCCTACACCACACTGATAAATTATTGTGGTCTTAAACCAGGCATTTCAGTTTCATTGTCCAACCCCTGTGTATACAGTCAAGCCCGAAATTATTCATACCCCTGGCAAATTCTGACATAAAGTTACTTTTATTCAACCAGCAAGTTTTTTTTGACCGGAAATGACACAGGCTTCTCCCAACAAAAAAAAAAGAGACAATGTACAAGAGGCATCATTATATAATAATATAAAATATTTCTTAGCTTTTATTTACATTTGAACAAAAAGTGGCATGTACAAAATTAATCATACCCTTTGTAAACTGTCACAGTCTATGGGAAAATCCAAAGTTCTATACCATTCCAAATAGTCCAAGCTGTTCTAAAGCGTCCTAATTACCCTGATTAATTTTTGAACAGCTGTTTTAATCAACTCAACAGGTGAAAACAGAAGCTCTCTGCTGTTGGTTTGTGAACAGTCATGGCTAAGACAAAGGAGCTCACTGAGGACCTGTGGCTGCGCATTGTGGCTGCTCATAAGTCAGGAAAGGGCTATAAGATCATATCTAAAGTTCCAGTGGCTACAGTGCAAATATTCTAAAAAAAATGTAATATTTGAAAAATCTCAGAGGACATGGTCGGAAGCTGAGAGTGACACCTGTGCTGGCCAGGAGGACAGTGAGGGAGGTATAAAAGGATCACCACCAAGGCCATCCTGATGCTCTGCTGGTGGTTCCATGGACGCAGACCAATGTGGACACCACTTCTCCAGATAAAGCACACAAAAGCTCGTTTGGCCTTTGCAAATGCTCATCTGGACAAATAAGACATCTGGTCTTTTGTTTTATGGTCAGATGAAACTGAATGTAATTGTTTGGCCGCAATGATGTAGCCTTCATTTGACGTAAAAAAGGAAGCCTTCAACCCTAATAACACCATCCCCACTGTCAAATATGGTGATGGGAACCTAATGTTTTTTGGGTGCTTTTCAGCCAGTGGACCACGGAACCTAATCACAGTAAATGGCACCATGAAAAAGAAGCAATATATCAAAATTCTCAATAACAACATCAGGCAGTCTGCAGAGAAGCTTGGGCACTAGTGGACATTTCAGCACGACAACAACCCAAAAAACAGCAAAAGTGGTGAAGAAATGGTTAGCAGACAAAAACATTAACGCTTTGCAGTGGCCCAGTGGCCTCTGTGGAGGGAGCTAAAGATCAGGGTGATGGCAAGGAGACTCTCCAACCTGAAAGAGTTGGAGCTCATCGCTAAAGATGAATGAGCAAAAATACCAGTGAAGACATGCAAAACAACTGGTCAGCAAATACAGGAAGCGTTTGATTTGCTGTGATGGCCAAAAACCTGGCTTTTCTGTTGATTATTGAGAAGGGTGTGAATAATTTTGGACATGCCACTTTTTGCTCAAATGTAAATAAAAGATGAGTAATAATTCTTGTACATTGTCTTATTATCTTCTGGGAGATGCCTGTGTCATTTCTAATCAAGAAAAAACTTGCTGGTTGAATAAAAGTAACTTTAAGTCAGAAATTGCCAGAGGTATGAATAATTTCGGGCTTGACTGTATATCATCATTAATATTTCTAATGTCACTACCGAGCAGTGTGGCTTTTCCTCCTGTTGCCATGGTGACGCGTGTTATCTGCGTTCCGCTGATAAGGGCACTTTCTCTCTTCATGTATGCTGATTATTCGGGGTAAACTGAGTTTCATAGGTCTGAGTTAGTTTCCCCAGAGTTCAGGCTTAAACTCTGAGTTTGTTAAACCTGCTTCTTGAAATATCCCTCTGATGTCCCTTGACGTGCATCTGCAGGTCAAGGGAAATGTATTTATTTATTTATTGCTTGCTATTTATATGTTGCTGATACATAATAGCTGCCTAAATATGCAAGTGATAGGTTTTCTTAATAAATTAAATGTTATGTATATTTGCAGCAATGTTAGACACAGTTTCTGTTAATCCTCCTTATCCAAAGTTTTTCCTTTGTTTGCCAAAGTATGTACGGAAGTGTGTGCACACTTTGTTTTAACTTAGAAACTCGGGGACAGCATACACTAGGTTTATTTTCAATATTAAGTTGTGTGTGTGTGTGTGTGTGTGTGCATTCTTAGCTGGAGCTGAAGAAGACTTTGCTTGACCGCATGGTTCACCTTTTAAGTCGAGGATATGTCCTGCCTGTTGTCAGCTATATGCGCAAATGCTTGGAGAAACTTAATACGGACATCTCGCTCATCAGATATTTTGTAACAGAGGTGAGGCTTGAGATATAGATATATATATATATAATTTATTTTTTAATAAGCGTAGCACTGAATGCTCAGGAATAGTTATTTTTTAAAAAAATCTAAAAAATATCAAAAACTTGCTCTGTGTAAGTGGTTTTAATATTTTTTTTCCCTTGAGGTACTGGACGTGATCACTTCACCATATACCTCAGACTTTGTTCAGCTGTTTTTACCAATCCTGGAGAATGACAGTATAGCAGGAACTATCCGCACTGAAGGGGAGCATGATCCTGTGACTGAATTCATTGGTGAGTGATCTATAGGCCTAGTCATGTTCAAAAATTCTAATTAGTGTGGATCTGGATTAGAAGAAAAATGTCATAAATTTTATTTAAAATAGTGAAAGCTTCTTACAAGTTACCTGAAGTGAATGCATTTGCTTCTTGCCAGAGACAAATCACTGTTATCAGGTATTGGGTTAAGTGTAATCCAACCTTAACCTCTTGAGACCAGAGAATCCTCATCTGAGGAAATGACATTTTCTCAAAACTACATTGTCTATATACCCAGTATAATTTGAACTTGTTGAATTCCATGTCTTTTTAGCACACTGCAAATCCAATTTCATCATGATAAACTGAGCCCTGACAACGATTTCTAACTGGTGGAAACTTTGCAGCTGTTTTAAGCCACGAAGACCAGGATTGTAATGTCTAATCCAGAGGCCAATGAAAGCACCCCTGCATAGACATAAGCAGTTTAGAATAAAAGAGCCACACACGTTCAAGCTTAGCACAGCGATGCCATCATTATGGTTACCATTTATTTTTCAGATGCTAATAAAGATGTCTTTATGGATAGTAGAGCTGATGTTAAATGAGGCGGTTTACATGGGATTTTTGTAACACAGTTTAGGCTATTTTTAAAAGGTAGCATCTTGTTCTTGAAATGTGTTTTGTTGCAAAAAGCAATTGTTTAAAGCCTTTTCGTTCAAGTAAAAAGGAAATTGACAAACTATTGCTGTGCAGAAGCAAAGGGATCATCATTGGGCAAATAAACAAAACCAGAACTCAATTCAAAGCTTTATTTAAGGTGAAAAAAAATAACAGTCATAGTTAAAACATACTTTTTTCCCTTTAAATTTGACTTTGTACATGTTTAGTGGATTTTTTTTTTTTATTATTATTACTTTTCAATCCAAGGTGGAATGTGCTACAGTGTAAAATAAAACAGGATAAAACCATGAAACTTTACAATTTTCTGTTTATTATACTGGGACTACTGTAACGTATTTTCTATAATCACCATACCTAATAAATTTCAAGTCATTTTCTGCAATTAAGTGTTCAGATGGTCAATCATTTCCTAACCTTAAAAACGTTAAACATCAGGTCGGACCATGTGACAAGTGAGTCAGATGTAAAGGAAAAAAAAAAATCTAAGGTGTAAAGTCTTCAGTATTTAAAATCACTTTTCAGACCCATGTTGGTCATGAAATTTTCTACATTGGACAATAAGAATTTTTTAAAAATGTAAACAGTGGTGTTTACATTGCTGTACCATAATGGTAGGGCTTCAGATTTCCACACACACACAAAAAAAAAAAAACATATTGCACAATGTTTTTCAGTAATTGCAATGGATACACAGTGACCATCAGTGCCCTAAATCAGCTGGATCAATCATTCACAGAATTTGCAGTGCAGGGTTGCAGGTGATGTAGTTTGAGGGTGTGCTCAATTTATTCTCCAGTTCACTGCATGTAACCTTCTGGCAGGATAGGGTCCCCATACATGCAGTCTTCTTCAACCGCCAGGTTATATTGACTCCCACTGCCACCTTTATAAGCACTGGTCACTATCCTTAACCAGCCCTTCTCCCCCTGTACATAAGTAATAAATAAAAACATTTGTTCAGTCTTTCTATAAGTGAATACACTGGCAGCTTAATCTAAATAAGATCAACATGAGAAATTAAGTTCTAATTACTGTACTTGATACTACTGTAACATTTCCTGCAATTATACCTAATAAATTATAAGTGTTTAAATCTCAAGTCATGTCATACCATTATGTACTTAGATGGTCAATCATTTGCTAAAAGTAAACGTCAGGCCTGCTAAGTAAGAAGTGATCAAAACTGAGGTGTGTGTGTTACCTAGTTTTGGTAAGCTGAAAGCCATAATCATCAAAATTAAAACAAAAAGGCTTGAAATATTTCACTTATCACTCACTCATCTTCTATACCGCTTTATTCTGTATTCAGGGTCGCGGGAACCTGGAACCTATCCCAGGAGACTGAGGGTACGAGGCAGGGTACACCCTGGACAGGGTGCCTATCCATTGCAGGGCGCACACACACCGGGCAATTTGGGAACGTCAATTAGCCTAGCCTGCATATTTTTGGAAACCGGAGTATGAAACATTTCAGTTTACATGTAAAATCTAAAAGCGAGTTATTTTTTTAAGAAAATGTACTTTCATGCCTTTGGCAAACTTCACCCCTTTACATTTAGTAGCATTCTATTTGGACAAAAAAAATTTTTTTAAAACATCTTTGGCAGAAATAAGACTTCAGGTAAATTTGTTGGTTCATAGTAGCACTGAGGCTCAGAAATCTTAAGAGTTAGGGGTTTAACCTATACTCCTCCACAGGTCAACGTTTTCCTCCAGAAGGTTTCCTTTGTCCATGTGGTCAGGAGCAATCTAGTCTTTAAGGGGTCACTTTTGGGACAATTGCGTCTTTCTTGGACCCATTTAGTCCATGGGCAACTCACTTTACTGTAGACAGTGATTCTGGTGTTACAGCAGCTTCCAAGCATGGCACACACCTGTCTTGGTGGTTCCTGGCCATCTAAACCAATGTTCTTTCAGCTAAGGGTAACCAGTTTACGTCTTCCAGACCATGGGACAGTAGCTATAATCACCCAGTTTTATTACATGATTTCTGCTGGTATTTAAAAATTGCTTCAAATACCACTTAAATACATTTTTTAAATAAACATGTATATACTGTGATATATATTTCTGTATAACAATTTTGTGACTCTCCATTGTTAAACAAATAAAACGGAATTGATGTTTCCTGCCCTGTTTAAGTCTACAATCCTCTCATATCTGCACTGACCTCCTTGGTCTCCCATTGAACTCTGTTGCTCAATCAAAACCATTTCTATATTGACACAGATACTAGCTGAAGTCAATCATGATCACGTGACATTGAGAGGGCTTGGGGTTGGCAGGTTAAGACATTCTCTACTGAAATAATAACCAAAGTGTATGTGTGTACATTTTTTAACCCTTTTTATATAATTTGGAACTTCTGTTGATATTAGAAAGTCCAAAATAATAATTCTCCAAATTATTGGTATTTTCTTTCTCCAAAGACCAGTTCAAAGAATTGAAAAACCCAATATTGTCATCACATTCATGTTTGTGATGTCATGTGATGTAAATTTCTGACTGCAATTGTACATTTTTATTACCACAATTTACTTTTGCTTACCTGCACAGTGAGGCTGTATACTCAACATTTCACTATGCATTGTACCATGTATAACTGCATGGCACACAAACCCTTCAAATCCATGAAATGATGTCAGTGTTTCAGATAACAAGTAGATACTTATTTTACTTTAGAGTGGTTAAAACATTTTTTACCTATTAACTGCTAAAATATTCATTTTTAAAGGAATCCAACTAATAAATAATTTTAAATAATAGATCCGACAAACCCTGATCACCAAGTGTGCATTTAGGAATTCATATGACTATCAAACGTTAAAGTAAATACATGGATATTTTACAATTAAGATATCTAGTGTCACACTTACCCATGGCTCACCCCAGGAGTTACGGACCACCCAATACTCTACTCCATTCTCGTCAACACCCCAGCCAACCACAGACACAATGTGGTTAATATAGGGATCCTGTACATACTCGGAATATACACCCCCAGTGTATGCATCCAGTTTGTCAGTAGCCATTATTCCACAACTAAAAAGAAATCAAATTAGTATTACTAAACCTAAAATTATGCAAAAACAAAATCATCCAGCAGAAGGGGTTCGATCCTATATAAACAAAATGCATTTGATACTTGCATATGCACATTTAGGAAGCTGCTTTCTCATTCCATTTCTAAATTTTATTTACTGACGGGTGAAAATTATACAAAAATTTTATACAACTTATTTTTTCTGCATATCCCACAGTTGCTCGATTGAATTGAAATCTGGAGGCCTTAAAACACCAAACTGGTTACTTTCCTCAAACAATTCTTGAATCATTTTTTGCAGTTTGTCAGGGCACATTATCCTGCTGATAGAGGCCACTCTCATCAGGGAATACAATTTCCATGAAAGGGTGTACATGGTCCGTAACAATGTTAATCTGACATGTACCACCTACATAAACATCCATATGAATGGCAGGACCCAAGGTTCCCAGCAAAACATGGCCCAAAGAATCACATGGCCTCTGCTTGCCATCTTCCCATAGTGCATCCTGGTGCCAACTCTTCCCCAAGTAAGAGACACACTCACCCACCTAGCCATCCATATGATCTAAAAGAAAATATGATTAATCAGACCAGGTCACCTTCTTCCATTGTTCTGTGGTCCAGTTCTGATGCTCATGTGCACATTGTAGGTGCTTGTAGCAGTGTACACAGCCTGGGCCCATACACAAACTGTGATGTGTTGTGTGCTCCGGCACATTTCTATCACAACAACCAATAACTTTTTCAGCAATTTGAGTTACAGTAGCTTTTCTATTCACACACCAGCCTGCATGAGGAGCCATGTGCATCAATGAGCCTTGAGCCCACTACCCTGTTGATGTTTCACCAGTTTTCCTTCTTTGGATCATTTTTGGTAGACCCTGACCACTGGAGACAGGGAACATCCCATAAAAGCTGCAGTTTTGCCATTGCTCTGAGCCAGTCATCTAGCCATCACAATTTGGCCCTTGTCAAATTTGCTCAATTTATTTTTTTTCTGTTCCCAATACTTTATCCCATTCATTTACAGGCACCATTTTAATGGAGATAATCAATGTTATTCACATCACCTGTCAGTGGTCATAATGTTATGGTTGATGTATAGGTGGATGTGTGTCATCATTGGATGACCAGTCACACTTTTAAAACACAATTTCACGACTTGTAGATACTCTACCCTTATGGAGCAAATGGATCCCAAAAAACTACATAAAAAGAGCCAAGAGTTTTACTCATGATTCATAATAAATAATATTCGATTCTTTTATACACTTGTGTGCTGAATTATTAAACTTTAAAGAGGAATTAAGATTTTGCATAACCATGTGATCACACTCCAATGCACTTGTTTTGTATGCAAATTGAAAAATCATTAAAGTAAAATTGAGTAAAACCAAACAATGAAAATTATCAGTCTTTCCAGTAATATTTCTTTTCATGCACCTGATGGGTCCTGAAGCATAAATCTCAGTTTTCATCTTCTCCAAGCCAGTGACGGAACCATAATCTCCAACCTTCCAGAGAGTGTAATTCTTCACAACATTGCACTGACCAAATGTAGTGCATGTGCCACACTGGTTAAATGGCTTGCATTCTGAAAGCATGCACACAGAAGAGAGAGATCATATTTCACTTTCAGTGGAATTAGACAAAATGTTAAGTGAATACAGGTTTGGTATGTGAATTTTAAACACTCATTGGACGAGAGGTCATTTTGTACACGGCCTGGTCAAAAGTGTCGCACACTATTTTCGTTGAACTGCCACTAGCCTTGATTATGGTGGGCAACATGGGGCAAATTCATGTGTAAAAATGATTCCTTATGTTCCCAAAACAACTCTCACAATTTCATGGAATATACCCATGCCATCAGGAAAGAAAACGATATCCACTCATAGGATACCCTGGTCATTTAGGCAAAAGTGACCCATTCTTTTATTATTTCTTACTTACTTGGAGAAGAAAGTGGCAGAGCATTGCTTCATTGTGCTGCAGCAGCACTACAACGTCACTTTTGGATTAATGTGAAAGTGACAAAATTTTATTGTTCAGATTGAGGTCACATTGAAGAAAATAAATAAATAAATTTTATATACGCGCACACACGCACGCACACTGGTGTTAAATAATAGCAGTGTTGAAAAGAAAAAAAAAAGTGAGTAAAGCTCCATATCCACATAATAACTTTTAATTTAAATCACATAAGTGCATTGAACACCCTGCACATTCCATTCTGAATCACAACATGAAGAAAAATGTGCTAAATGTATTATTAGTTTAATGTAAGTGAACAAAAACAAATATTAGTCTGTTCCAAAAAAATAGCAGTGTGGAGTTCAATTAGAGAGGTAAATTATTCTGTGAAAAACAGGTGTCAAACAAGTTCCCCTT
>JAQMYK010000036.1:27017178-27033256 GCA_030014345.1 Clarias buthupogon
ACACACATTCACCCACCCATTCACACACTACGGACAATTTGGGAACGCCAATTAGCCTAACCTGCATATCTTTGGACATTCAGCATATTAAATAATCTAAATATATAATAAGATTGATCTATTTATAATGCATCAATTTCATTTTATAAATTTCTTCTCACCAGTCTGCACCTTACCTCATATCTGGTGGGAAATTTGACTTCACAGAGGTACTGTACATCAGCAAATGATGTTTCTTAATCTTACATAATATTTTTCTGTTAAGATGGACATGAGGAAATTGCGGTACATACTTCTTATTGAAAACTACACAGGACCATATGTACTGTATTTCAGTTTAGTTTTTTGTTAGTTTTTGTATTTATCCTGAGTTGTTTAAGCATTTTCTTCTACTGTCTATTTGGGCTCTGTGTTACTGTCACATGAGACATAAGCTCCGTTAATTTTTTTGAGGCAACTGGTTTACACAAAGATAACACTGACTACTTGCTGCTCAGACGTGCATTGCTTAAAAGAGATTGGATATCATGATGACAGAAAATACTGACTGCACAACAGGTGCCTCATAAAATGCATTAGGCCTCCCCAAATAGAACGATTGTTTGTCCAGTTTTGTACAAGACATTTTTATTGATTTGTGAATTTTTTTTATTTGGTTATTAGTTGATGGGTTAATGCACATCCGCACAACCAGAACCAATGTACAATATTTCACTGTATTCTATATTTGTTGAAGATCACTTTAAATAAATCCTTCAGAACAGAATGATGCATCAGGCAGAGGGTGAACTAAAGCAATACAGTGGTTCTCACACAGGTACTGGATCCAGTTATACTTTATAAACATTACTAGTAGTGTAATGTTCATGCCACCACCCTGCCATGCCCACTGACACATAATCAAATTTACCCTAAATCACCTATATCAAGCTGAATAATGTTAGTGTGATGTATGTGAATAATGGTAATGAGAGCAGTACAAACTAAATAATGATAACATTTTAGATTTGTTTAATTGTGGGTAAATTATTCTAGTTGCTTTTGCCTAGAAGTGCCACAGTGGCTAACAGGCTGGTAGTGATAATAAAAGCATAAGTATCTCTTCTATTTATATCTTATTAAAACATAAAAAAAATCTTGGGATAACAATAAACTTTTCACATAAAAATGTGAAACATTTATTACACATATTTTTCTGGCCAGCAATGCACTTCCGTAGTAACATGCAATAACAAAAATAACTAAATAAATAACAGTGTGGCACTTCTGGTGTTTACTATGAAATGTAATCCTGCAGATGCCCCTGTCCCCAAGCCTCTTTTGGCAGTAATGGAGGATGATTCTGGCTTTCACCCCTAAAAAAGATTCTCAGTCATCCCAGTCATGGTTATCCCAAACACTTGATTTCAATTTCTGAAGATGTTTCACCTCTCATCATCACAGTGGCAGGAATATATCCTGTGGAGATGCTAAGTCATTGACTAATGGTGATCTGTGTGTCATTAGGGTCACATGAGTGAAGGTATGAATGACTTTATGAACAGCAAATAAAAAATTTACAGCAGACTTGTCCAGCCAATCAGAGATTTCTGAGGAGTGTCCAAAAGTACATGCCCTGAACATTGGTGTACGATTCTAACAAGATCATAGAATTGTACTTTGCAGGATATGTAATGTATGTGCAGATACACTATGAACACAGTATTTTGACAGCACATATTTCATTAATGATTTATTAATAATTATCAAACGTTTACTTAATATTGTGCCACAGAAAACCCACAATCAGACGCAGCAACTACAGCAAAATGCAGTAAAAAAGTGTTTTAATTTTCGCAAGAAATAATGACAATTCACGGATGTCTAGTGCTAGGCTAATTATTAAAATCTTTCATTGCACTTCACTGGACTTTCACTAGACCAGTACAGATTGTTAAACTTCTAAATCAGTGTTTGTAGATTAGTCCTGTGGTCTTTTGATCATTTGTAAACCAAAATTATCTCTCATTTACTTCCATCCTCTATACTGCTTATCCTACAGAGGGTCACTGGATGCCTGTCAGAAGGGTCATTTTTAATGCAACTTTGTGCAAGAAATGTGGCCAGAAAAAAATTATTAATCATCACTTAAAACACTGAGATTGCATTAAAATTGAAATAGCCACAGTTGTTGCTATAAAAAAAAACACTTATTAGTGAGGCTAATTAGAACAAGGACACATGGTCTGAAGAGTCCTGACTATTCCAGAGAAATGGGTGTATAAGTGTAAGAAGACTAACGCATGGAGCAAGGCATAGTGCATAGTGCGCACTGTACAACAATCAGGAGGTGGTGTTATAACTTTGCTGTACCTAGACCTGAAGCACTGACAACTGAAGACAGCTGAAGCAAATCCATGTACTGAATGACCATGTTATCACATTGATGTTTTTTTGTTCCCTGATAGCACAGGCATGTTCCAGGATAAATACGCCAAAATTCATCTAGATCAAAATGTGAAACAGTGGTTCCAGGAGCATGCACACATGAATTGCATTTGTACTTTAACCCCTGTGAAAGTCTTTGGGACATGTGGGAGAAGACTTTAGAGTGCTTCAAGTCTCCCATAATCAATGCAAGATCTTAAGGAAACGTTGGATAGAAATAAATGTGATGTTGCATTAGGTTGTCAAAAATTGGTTAGCACATACAGTATATTTTTTCTTTGCATTGTGAAAAATAATGTACACAAATATCCTTGTAACATCTTATAAATTTATTTTGACACCTTTATTTTATTGAATACAACACTATTACTTGTGTTCTTTAATGAAATAAGGTGAGTAAAAATAGTAATTTTGAGATGGTCAGTGCTTGATGGTCACACAATGAGGGATGTCTGTATTGATGTATGTAATGTTATGCTACTGCTTTTTGAGTGGTTTCAGAATAAAGAAACTAGAGCAGTTTAAGTTGATCTTCAGACTAATCTTCTCTTTTTGCTGTCTCTCTCCATCTGATCTCCTAAAGAAGCATTTGCAGAAGTGGTGCCCAGTGGAGACACCATTTTGAGAAGCGGGTCTTCAGATGCCTGGCCAAACAGAGCCAAAAGCAGGGCTACTCCAAAACCAGTAGCACGTTCACCCTGAAATACAGACATAAACTATTTGTTAGAGACTTACACAGCAATGTTATAAAACCAACTACTTAATTACCATCCACTGAAGTTGCGCGCGCGCACACACACACGCACGCGCACATGCACACTTATATATATATATATATATATATAGCTCTGGAAAAGAAAATAAGAGACTACTGCAAAATCATCAGTTTCTTTTCATGTATTAGTGAGATGAACAATTTGCTAATTTTTTGTGAATTGCTGACAATATTTCTCCTACATTCAAAGTATAACTTTTGTTATTTAGTGTATATTTAAAAAAAACAATTCCAACAATATAACCCAAGATTGTGCAGTATTTACAGACCCTCAATAACCCAAATAAAACAAAATGCGCGATAATTTGCAAACATATTGCGTTAATGCTTATGACATCTTGTTGAAAGGTTTAACTGCCTTGTTCAGGGCACCGGCAGTGCTAGAGCTCAAACCAAAACCTTCTGATCATGGTTTATTAGCAATCACAAACATTGGCTCACACCTTGTTAATGATCTGATTTATCGAAATAAACTTAGATAGGCTGCCAAGTAGTAGAACGGAAAAACATTTGCCCTATTGTTAGGTGATTGGACTTTCAAATCCAGATGATGCCACAGATGATATCTTGACTACAAAACTATCTGCACTCTCAGGGAGTATAAGACAGAGTTACTTTTGGCTGTTAATCACAGAGAAGAAGAAGAAGAAGAAGAAAAAAAAAACTGTGAGCTCATGCATGCTAAAGGGAGCTGCTTGGGTTCAAGCTATGCTGTAATGCAGCACGAAAATTTTGTGGCTGGCTTCACAAGTCACTAAAAAAGCATATGCTAAACTTCACCCTCTCAACGCTCTTGGCACATCTCTGAGAGTGGAGTGCTAGCTAGTCGACGGGAAAAACCAATCTGGGGAAAAAACAGTTAAAGACGCTAAGACGTTATTGAAATAGTTTCAAGTATCGGTAAAAACATTTACTCACAGAGTGCACAGGTGAGGCGATATCCACATGTACCCACACACCAGGCCAGTCAAAACCCAAGTGAGAACCAATAAAGAGGCCAGCACAGGAGCTCTGAGCATTCTCACGGTCCTGCAAGACATAAAATGCATTTCACATACTGCTTTACATGTTCTTTACATGGTCATCCCCCGTCAAAAAAAGGGACAACGCACTAATATTTCATTGGATCAACCTTAGCGTTGACTACAGCGTGCACATACCATGGCACTGTTTCAGCAACCTTATGCAACATCAAAGAGTATAAGAATCTTGGTATGGTTGTCTTGGAATAATTCCAATTACATCCAAAGATGCTTCTCCTTCATTCACTTTGGTGAATGTAGCCTTAGCCGGGAGGAGTTGATGTCATCAGGCGGTATCCACCGTAACCAACGTATCCAACGTAAACCTGAATGTACTGAATTCAGGTTGACCAGGGTATCACATCAATGGATTTTATTTCTTCCCCGATGTCATTGGCATACTCCAGGTCAAGATTGATCAAGGTCAAATTGTGAAAGACTAGTTCTGGGAGTATGAGAAATCATTTCCCACATTAATTGCCTACATAGTCATGATTTTAACCTGAGTAAAAGTCTTCGGGATGATCTGGTGAATACTATACAGTGTGGTCTGACTCTCCTGTCATAAATATAAGATCTCAGCCAAAAATGAATGCAAGGTTGGACTGAAATATTTTTTCTGATATTGCATAAGGTTCTTAAAACAATGTCATGTCCAAGGTACACCATATTCAAAGCTAAAGGCAAACATTGAAATATTAGTGTGTGACATTTTTGTTGGACAACGTAACTTAATGCAGCAAAATATTTGGAGTTTGATCCAAAGTTGTTGATATTTTAGCTGTCTACCACAGCATGCTGAAAAAGAAATTACATAAAAGGACCTTATTACAAATAACAAAACTGATCTCAAAGTGCAGATCTCTTTCAGCTGCGATTCAGGGTATTTGCATTTGGATTGGGTTAACAGTAGATGGACACACATTATGCACGGTGTATCCATGTCTGGGGAACGCACAAGTAAAAACTGTGTTAAATGAGGCATTTCAACCAGTGAACAAAAACAACAGAACAATAAAACAAAAATATGAATGCAAACAAACAGAAAAAAATAATTAACTGAATACAATTAAAAAGAAAAAGCTTCATGAGAATTTCACGCAGAAGTGCTTCAAGCTTCAAAACCCACTGGCTGGCACGTTACCATGCAGATTGACAATGAGACAAACCTAAAAAGTTGAATGCCAGAATAACAAGTAGAAAGACAGCATCCTGAAGGCTTTTTTAAGGACTTTTGACTTGAAAAACGAACAAGTCTTGGTTTACGACGCAGAGCGTCACGTGATCATAACTGAGCCAATGGTTTTTCCTCTCCCTTGTGCTGCAGAATTGTGGGTAATCGTCTCCCCTGCTGGGTCTTAGTGCGCGTCTCTTACTGATATAATCAACATCCGTGAATGCTTGTACTATTTACTATAACAGTGACCACATGTGTGTGTGTGTGTGTAAAACATATTTTACTTTGTGTTTGTATGCGTATGTACCGCACACGTGTACGGTTTATTGTAACACACGTGTTTGCATGTGTAAAGCAATTGCAAGTCTCATTAGAGAGGTTAAAGATCCATTTTCTCCCTCTCTGTATCAGCCTGCCATTATGTCTGTGTGCGCGCGCGTCATTGGACACCATGCCCCTTCATACACACACCCTCCTCCTCTCGCCTTCTCACACACACACACACACAGACACAGACACTCTGCTCTACACAGAAACACTGCTCTGTCGCCGATTCTTTTCAAAGGTAAAGTGCAGGTTAATGTGTTTTATTTTTACTTTCGATTTTTTTTATTAATTATTTTTATGTATTTTTTTGGCAAATAATTTGAGTTTCCATTATTTCTTGTGGGAAAATTCGCTTTGATTTACGGATTTACGAGATTTGAAATACAAGCCTGCTTCCGGAACGAATTATGTTCGTAATCCAAAGTTCCACTTTACTGTGAAAAACAGGTAACATACCAATAATTATATCAATAATGACTCAATAACCAACAAGTTAAAAACGATGCACTTTCACATCCTATTTATCCTACCGCTACAGAGTTTTTCATGTCTGCAACTGCAGAGGTGAATTCACTGAAGTGGAGCTCAGGGCAGTAGACAAGAGGATGTGTGAGATCACCACTGCTGCGGCCTGCTCTAACACACGCCATCTCCCACTGCTCACTGTTGGTCATGATAGCAGCATGGTATTTTCCAGTGGAGATTCCCTAAAGCAATTCACAAACACTGGCATTAAAGGGACTCTTCAGAATTTTTGTCTACTGTTCTACACACTTAAATTAAACATATTCAATGATTTCTACTTATTTCTATTATAAACAGTAATATTGACCTGTTTATTGCCTATCAGGAAATAGTAAAAAAAAAAAAAAAAAAAAAGGCTAAATTGTACGATTTATTTTTTCCCCCCTAGGAATCAGGAGCTTTTCTGAAAAAGTATACAGTGCATGAAAGATGCAATGTTATACCTGATCCTAAAAGAGGCTTTATAACCAGCCTCTCAGAAACATGCCTTGTAAAGCTGTATGAAAATGCTGAATGCTGTTTTAAATGCTAGCAGCTTAAAAAGACTACCTAAGTGGTAAACAATTCATACATCTTTTTCTACATGTGATTTTCAAGGTTTACTCATAATCAGTGATGTCTGCAGGCTGAAAATGGAAACTGAGATATTTATACATACCTGACCTCCAGTCAGTGTTGCCATATCTAGGATAATGTCTGCAGAGAGATCCTTGCTGGCATATACAACCCCATCAGACAGCACTAACCTTCCCTCTGCATCAGTGTTATTTATTTCCACTGTCCTAGAGATGAAAAATGTACAGTATATATATTTAATTTCCACAGATCTTAGGCCAGAACCAAAACCGATCATTATGCCTAGATAATTGCTTTATTGCATTAAACTGTAAACTAATGTTTGTGGTTTTAAAGGTTCTTATGATACCCCATAAATACACTATATAACTCAAAGTATGTAGAAACCATTACACCCCAGAGGTGGCAAGTAACAAAGTACAGCTACTGCATTTATGTACTTAAGAGGTATTGCGTGTGTGTATCTGTACCATACTTCCCAATTAAATATTTTTTACGTCTAAAATTTACTACTCCCTAAATTTTAAATAGAGACTTGTCCCTTTTAAGCAATAACACATTGAATTTTTAATCTAAACATAAGCGTTTATGCCATCCCTCACACCATAACATGACTGAGTTTACTCCCTTGTGGTAAAGACAGAAACGAAACTATTCTACCAGTCCAACCAGTCCAAGTTTACTGTAATGACTGGGAGGTCATTATGAAAGCACAGATTGGTTAGCGCACCAAGGTGATTCCTGGATACTTTGGCAATGGATCCCACCTAATGTTTACGTTGTTTAAACTATTTCGCATTGTACAACAGTAGCAATGGTAGTAACTAGCAGTCTAAGCTACCGAAGTAATAGAAGATGCCAATAATGCTAAAAGAACGTGCTAGATTTGCACATTCATGTTATCAACAGCATCAACTTAAAGTGTGTTTAAAATACTTTATAACAACTTTTATTAGTAACTAGTATAATTAGTATTTGTGTATTGTGTTCATGTACTTCTGCCACCTCAATCACACACGTATGTGGCTCTTCCTCAAACTGTTGCTACAATGATGGACGCACTAGAACAATGACCAAATCCACTAGTGGAGGGACAGTATCCAGCAAAATATAGGTATATTTCTGTTCAAACTCGGCTGATTCAGCAAATCTTTTACTTGCCCGATATCAATAAAGCCATCTGTGCTCTCAGCTAAACATCAGCATGAAGCACTTTGAGATCACTTACTTTCCAGAGTACAGTGTGTGGATATCATCTGGCCGGGTGGCTGTAGGCCCCACTGCATTTTCAGCCAGACAGAACACTGCATGCAGGTTATCCTTAAACCCCTGATACAAACAGGAAAGAAATAGAACAAAAACTGTAATACTTAATTTTTAAGAACAATCACTCTTCAAAGTTTGGATGGGGGTGAGAATAACTTAAATCATCTCATGTGCACACATGAGAAGATATTCCAATAAAGTCAGTAAATACAATGTTAGACAGCCCTCTTTCACTTGCTTCAAACAAATTACAATATGGGTCCATCCTCCTAGCAGCTTGTGACTTATGTTTCCTTACGTTCCATGATGGAAGTTGTCAATAACCTCATCATCTTCCCAACCCTAGTATTTTTATACACCTAGTACACCTTTGCTCATAGAACACTATGGAGCTTTATGGTATCTATTATCTATTATCTCTTGCTTGGTTATTCTCTCATTACCAATGCTATCCCATTTTTGTGCTACGCTCATACAAATCATTTATGCATAAATTTATATTCTGCTTGATAACTGAGGCCTAATGTTAGCAACATTAGTTCAAGCACTGTAATAATTACTTAAATCTAGTGAAGTAGCAGGGCAGATTAACACCTTATTCTCAAGGGAACAAAATAAATAAGAGGCACATTTTTGGTCCCAATGTGGTTTACAGAAACCAAATCTGTTCTGTCTATGTGTCACCTTTCAGACACCACAACTTGATTTCACCCACAAAGATTCTACCAAACTCACACAAGCACCTCTAGCTTGATGCCCGAGTGCCCAATCCACTTTGTTGGCTAGCCCCATGACAGAGCTCCCCTGTCATTAAATACTCTTATGGTGCATGCTGCTGAAAGTGCAAGGGCTGAAAATTGGACCTTTTGTAGACGAAAACATTTTCCATTAAGCAGTGACTGCACCACCCCAAGATATTCATGGTTAAGGACCTTGTTGATATCAGATGCAAGAGTTGTGACTCTGACTCAGGAAATTTGCCATCTATTGGACAGAGGTGCAACAAAGTCTAACACACAATGGGATATTCTCAATCCATTATTTTTTTCAGACTGATTTTGGTCTTAAAGACCCTCTATTTCCCTAAGCTACGGTTTTCAGATGCAGTCAAAGCCAGACAACCACAGTGGTGGTTCACATTGATGGAATTTCAGCATGATTCATTTAATGCCACTACTACCCCAAGACACATTTATTTAAAAAAGGTTTGCCTAAGAAGAGCAGGCAACTTAATTCTATGTTTGGGGTGGAAACAAGAATGTAAACACAGCAAAATCATCAATGTTCTGTTCTGGTGAATATATTTATGAAAGAAAATTGTCCTGCAACATGCAGAAAATGCACAATTAGCATTTGCTCACCACTGTGGTTTACCTGGGCAATATACTGAAAAAATCTATGCCAACAGAATGCTGAATGGTCTTGCAGAAAATATCTTGAAAATACAATCCTGCATCAAACTTTGCACAGATCTTCAGCCTACAGTCACCTAAGCAGAACAAGGGAGCAAATATTGAGCATGTACATCATCATCCTGAACTTTAACTTGTTGAACCCTACGATCTGTTCCTGTTTGCCTGGCATGCAAACATGCAACACGCATCTGGCTTTGGGAGTCACTTGGCTCAAACTTGCAGAGCACTTCTTTTAGCTGGTCCAGATCAAGGTTGGATCATGTTCTAATCATGAAAAACAAACTGTTCCTTTGATTGGGACCAGACCAAGATCACATCCAGAAAGGGTCTTGGTAGTTTTTGTCATATGTCACTGATGATAGAACTAATAAATAATGATTAAATCATTAGACTACAATATCAGACATTGCTTTTGATTTGAGATTCAACAGAATAATAATAAAATTAAAACACAAACTAATTAAACTGGCCTGGATGAATTTATTACCACTAGTACAAATTAGACACTGCTGTTTGGTATCATCTGTGTACCACAATAAACGTGGAGAAAGAAAAAGGAGAGAGTTGTTTAAGGAGACCAGAAAGAAAATAATCGACAATAATAAGACCATCTTCAAGCAGCTTAAGACCGTCTCCAAGCACATTAATAATGCTGTGACTGCAGCTGCCAATATTATTAAGAAGTATAGAGTTTCGGGGACTGAAGTCAACCTCCCTGGACATGGCAGCAAGAGGAAAATTTAATTGAAATTGAAAAAAAAATATTACGGAGGGTAACCAAAGAGCCAAGGACAACTTCCAAAGAAATTCAAGGTGTCAGATCACACCATTTGTCGCTGTTTGAGCAAATGAGGACTAAATAGTTATTGACCGAGAAGGACTCCATTGGCAAGGCAAATCATAAAGACGCGAGACTGGAATTTGCCAAAAAGCATACTCACAAGCCACATGCTTCTGGGAGAATGTCCTTTGAACAGATGAGACAAAACTTGCTTTTTGGCAAGTCAAATCAGTTGTATGTTCACAGACGTAAAAATTAAGCTTGCAAACAAAAAGAACACTTAACCTAGTGTGAGACATGGAAGAAGCCTGTTTATGTTTAGGGGCTGCTTTGCTGCGTCTGGCACAGGGTGTCTATGCAGGGCACAATGAAATCTCAAGACTACCAAGGCGTTACAAAACATACTATCCAGTGTGAGAAAACAGGATACTAACCCAAAGCACACAGCTAACAACACCCAAGAATGGCTAAGAAGAAAAAAAGGAAGAAAAAAAAACACTGGACTATTCTGATGTGACTTTCTGTGACCCTGATCTATTGAACATCTGTGGAAAGACCTGAAACACACAATCTGGAGAAGGCACTTATCAAATCTGAAACAGCTGGAGCAGCTTCTCATGATGAGGCCAAACACCCTGTCAACAGGTGCAGTATCACTGAGAACTACAAAAATAGCTTGATTGTAGTGATTGCCTTAAAAGACTGTGCAACAAAATATTAGGTTAAGGGTCTCATCATTTTTGTCCAGGCCAGTCTTATTATTATTATAATTATTCTGTTGAATCACAATTCAAAAGCAATGTCTGATTTTTATTAGTTGATGCTAATGAAAAACAATTATTACTACATTTGTTAGTTTCAAGTTATTTCAGTGACTATTGTGGATTTTCCATTCTTTAAGGGAAGGGTACCAACAATTTCATCTGAACATGGCGGATTGTTCACCTGCTTGATAGTGGCTTTAAAAGCTCCCAAAATAGCAGCTGCTCCACCACAATCTCTTTTCATGCCAGGCATTGTGCTCTGTGAAGAGAAGAAAATATGTTATTAAATTGCAAAACAGTACAAACATTACTTGAGAAAAGGGATAAAAATTAATAGAATGCATTTCACTGTTTTATATTCTGTCCTTTAACAGGCATACAAAGAAAGATGATAATTTACAACATGATCAGGTACATAAATGTTTGAATATTTGATGTGATGGCAAGTGATGTTGAAAGTATGTATTCTCCAAATCATGTGAAGGCACATGAAAGTATAGTATTTTTTATTTGTGGACCCCTTTTTAGGAGACCAAATTTAATTGGAAAATTAACTGTTCAGTCGTTTCATATCCAGACGGGTTATTTTCTCATTACTCAACAAAGAATATACAGTATGGCCAAATAAAAAGGTCAGGCGATAAAATTACATGTGTAGCATGTGCATTTGAAATATGATGCTTTTCAATGTGAAATCCAAAGAACTGTCACTGCAAGTGAAGCAAACAATTAATTGAAATAATCTAAACAAATCCACCAGTGATAGCAAAAATAGCCAAATAATGTATTTAGTGGGCTAAAGAATAGCAAAATCCTTGGAACGCCACAATAAGAAAGAAGAAAGAATCCTTTGAGACAGATGAACAGATTAAGAATACTATATTAAAATTAAACAATAGTCTAAGTAAATACGGAGGGTTGTACAATGTTAACCATTGGTAATTCCCAGAAGTTAGGCCAGAGACTAAGGGTGCTTTCACACCTACAGCATTTGGTGCGCACTAAACGTGTTTGGTCCCTTGGTTCGGTTCTTTTGCGTTGATGTGAATACAATCTTGGTACTTTGGTGCGCACCAAATCAATCGATCCGAGACCTTCCTGAAGGGGTGGTCTCGGACCGCTTTATCCGCTCTACTTTGGTACGGTTCGTCTGGTGTGAAAGCGACCAAAACCAAATCTGATGAAATGGTATAGTTTAATGCACTTTGGGTATAAGAGATACAGGGTTGTGGGTAAAATTCTTTTCACTTCCTGTTGACTCCATAAAATTTTTCAAGCTATCGACTCACGATGAAATCAAACCGTGGAGAAACGTGGAGTGCTGAAGAAATCAAGTGCCTTTCTGTATTCACATTAAAGATGAAAAATGTGTGGCTGAGCTGTTTTGATAGGCCAACGGATTACCTGATGGATCTGCAGGAAGATCGCAGATCTATCAATGTTTACTACATTGTAACATTTTTCTGACTGGTGCGGACTAAAGCAATCGAACTATAGGTGTGAAAGCACCCAAAGGTGGGAAAAAACAGAAAGGGAGACAAAGATCAATCAGGATGGTGAAAAAGAGAAGGAGGAATCTGAAGCATACCACTGGTCCTTATGGGTACTTCTTTTTAAAACCCAAGGGAACTACCCCTTAAAACTCAAGCATTGTGCAATATACAGTAACATATCCTTTTTCCAGAACAACATGTCAAGTATATCTAATCCCATATCTATTTATTTATATATTTATTAAAATATAGTAATTTAAAAAATGTTTTAAAATGTCTTTTAAAGGCTATATGCTCTGACAAAAAGTGTCATCTTTTTAACCAAAAGAGTTTTTAGCTCTTAATTTTCTAATTCATCTTACTCTTCACATATGATTAGATGAGGGGAGAGTTTATAGGTTGGATAACTGAAACATGAAATTAATAGAAATAGCATATGTATTTGTTGGTTGTTGTATGTAGTAGAAGCACTTTTGTGCAGACAAGTATAATACCTAATTTTTCTCTTATATTTTCCATGAATGACTGGACTAATTTAGTTTAAAAAAATAGTTGTTTTTTTTTTTTTTGCCACCAAGGCATCCTCACTGTTTCCAACACTGACACATTTGCGTCTCTGGGCATCAGAAGTCACTTTTTTCTGTCCTCAGATTAAATAGCAGAGACTGCTTACTATTTACACCATCGGGTGGCCTTAGCATGAAGTAGTGCATGTTGTGGCAGCTTTAATGATGTCTGCCTGTCTTTTCCCAGAGTCAAGACTGACAGACAGCTTTCCACATGATCAATAGGTAGGGATTTCTTGACAGATGTAATTGGACGATTTCCAGATGTAATCAAGTCTGGTTTGCAGTCAATATCAGCAGGGCCTCCTTCAGTAGGGTCAGCTGTATGGTCAGAGCGCAATGCAGGGCATTTCCCAGGAAATCTGTGAAAGACTGCGCTGTTACAGCCACGTACATGCTTACAGTACTGCTGGTCCAGGATGCAGTCCATTTGGCGTGAACAGTGCATGGATTAAAGAGTACAAATCAGACATCTTGGGAATTACACATAGGGAAATTCCTTGCATAGAGGAATTAACCAGGTTATGCACAAAGTTTCTGAACTCTTTCACAACTCGGTATAGTCTCAACGAAATATATTTGTGTGGGAGCAGGTTGTGTTCTAATCACACAGGAGTCATGCAGGATTCCACCCATTTTAAGTAATTAATCTTGCCTTTTAATAGACCATCAGGGCCGGAATAAAACCATACTTGGTCTGAATTGAAAACCTCCACCCATACATTTATTTTCTGCATTAGCCTTTGCTACAAAGAACACTTTTATCAATTTAAAAGGTGAATATTAACAATTTAAAAGATATTTAAACTGTATTTTGAGTCATTTCAAATATCACAAACATTTCCCTTTTAAAAAAGGAATTTTGGACTGAATACACATACAGTTGTGCAATATGTAATGTGAATATGCTTTTACCTGTATTTTATTGCAGTGTTTTGCAGGTTAAGTAATACGTACTTTGCTCTTAATGCTCAGGCCACCCGTGTCATATACAATGCCCTTGCCGATCCATGCAATGGTCTGAGTGGCACCTATGGGGGTGTGACTAAGCACAGCCAGAGCAGGTGGGTGCACAGCTGCTTTACCCACACCATAAATTCCTGAAATGACAATACAACAAATGATTGGACTATAAAGTAATTAGCAAAATAGGAGAAATCTTAAGATGGCATATAACAGACTTAATTATATTCTCAAGTCACTTAAAAAGTGGCTCATTTAATCTTGTTCAGGCTAATGGTTAAACCAGATTGTAAGGCACAAAGGTTACTCTGTCTTTTAAAAGGTTATGAACATGTCCTTCCTGTAGCAGACACAGTATTTCACAATTTACCTCCAAAACCTTTTTTTTTTAATTCTTGGCCTCGAATTATAGTTGGTGTAATGTTCAGTTCATTTCCCACTGCTTTGATCTCCTGTACACAATGTAAAAAGCACATCTTTAATCAAGCTATGTAAATGGTTCCAGTCAAAGAATGTTTATTTTACTAAAATATCTCTACACTAACATAAATTAACAAAAATGTCTTGCCTCCAGAAAATGGTCGGTATTCATCTCATTGCAAGGAGTGTCCACAATTCGTGCTGCCAGACGAACACCATCAGCTGCGTTACTAAGAGACTGTATTCGAACAATCGTTAACATTTATATTATGATAAAATTGAAAGCAAAGGATTTTTGTAGTGTGTCAGACAAAGTGTGTAGTAGGTCCAGCTACATATAGCATATTTAAGTATATAAAAAAAAATCCAACAGGTTAGTGCATTGTTGAACTTGGTAATTATTAGGAATTACCTCCAAAATAGAAGAATCCAACTGAGTATTGTCTTGGCCAATAACGACAAACTCCACGGTGACACGCTTCTTTTCCGTTGTGCTCGAGGTAGAACGGCGTGTAAAGAGAGGGAATGCACGGGCAATGGCACACGCTGATGCAAAAACATCAGACTGTTCACACAGCATCTGATCAAGAATAAAAAGAAATTAATTGATGTAAATGTCAATGTACATCTCTGATATGCAGCAAAGATACTATCCATTTTATTTCCATAAAATAAATAAATAAAAATAAAAAGTGTTGCTTCTGCTACAGACAAATTTGTTTCTGCACTACTGTGAAGATTGGGAGAAAAGCAGGCTTTTGTTTGATTGATTCAACTGGTAGGCATGTCATGTAAAGTATTATCATGCTTATGATGTTTAAAAAGGGGAAAATATTAAGTTTCCACTTTTTCTTTCAGACATTTAGACCTTATGACTCACCTTAGTCATCTGACCTTAAGATCACACTTGGCCAACAGGCAAAAACATTCAGTCACAAGATCTATATATATTTGATCACTTGAAAAATGGGTGTTTAAACAAAATGTGCCAAATTGCTCAACACATCTAGATAAAAAATTCCTGAAAATATGTTATTATAATATATACTGTATATTTAAAGCTAAACTCTGATCTACAGATCATTTTCAACATTTGCTCTCAAATTCATAAGTCTTCATACAGTACATACACACAAATCCGTGCCACCAAAGCAGCTCTGCCCCATCAAACTGCCTTCACAAGACCTCTAGCAGCAGGCCATTTAGAAGTCTTGTGAATGCAGTTTGATGGGGCAGAGCTGCTTTGGTGGCAGGGATTTGTGTGCAGCATTAAGTTGCTTAATAAATCTGTGTTGCTGTTTACCAGGATATGCCACAGATGGTTGATTAGATGAAGATCTAAGACTAAAGTAATAGAATCTGTCAAGTCAACACCCTGAAGTCATAATCATCTTCCTCAAATAATTTCTGAGCAATTTTTGCATGTCGTAAGATGCACTATACTTGTGAAAGAGGGCACTGTCATTTGGGACTACTGTTGTCATGAAGGGATGTGCTTGGTCCACAAGATTCAAGATTCTTTATTTGTCACATGCATAGTTATACAAGTACAACACGCAGTGAAATGTATCCTGAACCGCT
>JAQMYK010000036.1:27119484-27130216 GCA_030014345.1 Clarias buthupogon
AAGTAATAAATAATATGCAAAAGAGCAATTACAGGTTGGTATGAACAATTGTTAGATGGTTGTTGATCAATGTGTTTGCGCGTACAAGGCTGTGAATGGATATAGGAGAATGCCCACTCTGGACATGATGAGTGGGTGACTTGGCACAGGCATGGGGCACGTGGCCAAAGCTTAACTCAAAACTGGATCTTTTCATGGGGCATGGACTGGTGCTGGTACTTGGTAGTGGGTCAGAGCTTGGAACAGGAACTGGGTCTGAGCTGGAGCTTGGCACAGGGACTGCATCTGAGCTGGAGCATGGCACTGGGTCTGAGCTAGAGCTTGGCACTGGGTCTGAGCTAGAGCTTGCATGGGAATTGGGTCTAAGCAGGTGCCCTTTGGGCCTTTGAGGAATGCTTGGTGCCGGTACAACACCTAGAAAGTCAAGTTGTGGTGCCAGCATGATGTCTGGTTGAATACTTTCCTTATCTCCTCTGTAAGGAGTCTTGAAATTGCTAAAACAAGGGTCACTGGTGTCCCAAACAGCAGTTACCCCATTACCAAGCTCTCCCCGTAAAAAGGATGATAATGTACACCACTCTAGATTACTCTGTAGAGAAGGTTGAGCATTGGAGCTTCAGCAGCAGGAAGCATTGTGACAGGAAAAAGCGGCAGATTCCAAGTTCACTATCATAAGATTAAGCATTGGAAAAACAAGGTTTGTATTGGACAGTATTCAACTGCAGAATACTATGCTAATGAGTGCCCAGCAGTGGAGTTGGCAGAACTGAGGTGAACAAAATATCAGATTTTAGAGAATTTAGCAGAGAAATAGCAGTTTTTAAAGAATTTATTTGAACAGTGGCAGATAAAACACTCTTAAGGAGCGAACAGAGAAGCAATGATGAACTGTAGAAAGCCTGTGGTTACTCTGAGGTATTATGACGTAGGTGGAATCCTCAGAGAGTGAATAGATATCAACAGTAAAGCAAAGCCAGTCATTAACCAGAGGCAGTGAGAGATTTCACAAATCTAATGTTCAGTTAGTCTCTCCAAGACAAAACTCTTTTAGCAGCTATTGCTAGTACTGCTAGAACTTGAAGTCCCTGTGCTGCTAGTGCTGAATGACATATGCAGAGGGGAAAAGTCACATACATTGTGATCTGCCTGTTTTCATTCAAGTCATATGGCCACGTATTGGCTATACAGTATATACAATAAAGAACCACACACGAAAGTGACTCAGGTCCGACCTAAAAAACATTAGATTGGCATGTTCAGACACATTAAAAAATAAGATCTGGGTTATATTCGAATAAAAAATTGGAATTGAGTCACTTCAGACTTGTAATATGAACATAGCCGTAGACAACGTAAATGTAGTGCAATATTTCGCTTAGGGAGTGTAGTGAAATATATGTCGCAGAGAGTTGGGCAATGCCCTTCCCTCCTCCTCTAATTCCACCTACTGTACAACAAATCAATCAAGTGTCATCAATCTGCCCAATGCTTGTGTTGAGTTTTAAGAGTTCTGCTCTATTTGTCTAGGTAGCTGTTTTGTGTGTGTGTGTGTGTGTGTCGATTTGATGTACTGCAGGTTGCCTTTGACTAGTACATAATCTCATGGTCACAGTCCCACTTCCAGTCCATTTAATGTTACAATTTATATATTTAAAAAAATTAAGGCAAAAATTTAATGTTTCCTTATATTTCTTACTTTTCTTCTAGATGTGAAGCCAACTGCACACACACTAAAATAGAAATAAACCCAGCTAAAAACAGAGATCCAGACTACCTCACGCTCACCAGGCAATTTGTAGGGTTGTCGGCCAATCAGTAAAGCTAGGTTAAACTCTGCCTTTAAGTGGGGCTGCAGGAGGGGTAATCTAATCACCCTGTTAGTTTTTAGAAGTATTTAAAAAACTTTAAGCAGCCGGAAATATATTACACTAAGGTTGTTAATAACTGCGCATACAATCACTGACTGTAGTTATTTATGTTTAGTATATGTAGGCAGCGTCATTACAGTTACTTGAATTCGCATTTAAAGGGGCTGTCACTCGGCACACTCGGCGGTGTCTTCACGATCCCTTTAAGAAGTTTTGTCAAACGTGTGTGTGAAGACACGAGCCTCCTGAAGTTTCCCCCTTATTTCCCTTTTGTTCCGTTTATTCGCGTTATTATCCCACCGAAACTCTCGTAATGGCTGAGATATCGAAAGGGGTCAACGCCGGAAAATTGGCTAGTAATGTCCAGAAAAGGATAACGCGAGCACAGGAGAAGGTAAGAGATGAAAAACGTCTTAAACATTTATTGCAATTCGAATGCCTTATTTTATATATCTGTAGTGTTTTGCAATTAAATTTTGTGCAAAGGTGTATTAGATTGATTGTCTCTTTCAACTTGGGTTCGCTGGCAAAACGTCAGGAACGCAGCGCAATTTGCTGTTGAAATCTGCGGCACTGGTGCTGCTTCTCTCTAGAGGAATTCTTGACTTAAAAAGACCCTTCTACTTATTTCACATAGAGCCTGTTTACATTATCGCTTATGAAGAACACAAATTCTTTTTTTAAACGTTTCCGACAAACTGTCTCATTTGCTTCATATTTCTCGGGCTGTGTTAAAGCAAATGACACAGCTGTTATAGTAATATAACTCTTTGGAAACTGTTTTTTTTAAAGAGGCATAATCAAATTCCTGCAAGTGTTCTTGATTGGTTGACCAACATTAAAGATATCAAAAGGGGTAGTAATAATGTATGCTATATCAAAGGGTTGTAATTTTAATTATGCATACAGATTTACGCATACAGGACCGATGGCAACACTTTACTATGGTCCACATATACAGTCACCTCTGAAAATAATAAAATAGCATATTTACACCAAACAACTGCCATGCGATGGATAGGGCACTCTGTCCAGGGTGTACCCTGCCTCGTGCCCTAAGCCTCCTGGGATAGGCTCCAGGTCCCCACGACCCTGAACACAGGATAAGGCGGTATAGAAGATGACTGACTGACTGACACCAAACAACTTACACCTTTTGTTTGAACCTGCCTTTTTATGTGATCACACATAGTGGAACATGTACAAAGCCGAGTGTTACTTGCAGCCCAGATGGGCCTTGTCAATTCCTGCCTCAGGTGCTTGGTGGGATTCCTCCAGGTCCCCACAGTCCAAAGACAGGCAGGTTAGACTTATTGGTGTTCCCAAATTGACCATAGTGTGTGTGTGTGTGTGTGTGTGTGTGTGTGCGCGCGCGCATCATTGTCCGTGTATATACACATATGCGTGTGTTGTTCAAGTTCAAAGTTCAAAGGCTTTTATTGTCATTTCAACCATATACAGTTATTACACAGTGAAACGAAACAACGTTCCTCCAGGACCATGTTGTGGTGTCTGGTACTAGGATGTTGCCAGTGGATCCTTTGGGTGTCATGGGGTTGTCAATGAATGAGCTACTGTAGCTCAAATTGCTGAAAAGGTTCATGCGGTTTTCATAGAAAGGTGTCAGAACACATCACTTGTTTGGTGTTATGGTAAGTATTATACACACAATTACTTTTCAGAAGAATTACCTGCCTGAAAAATGACAGTAAACATGATGTGACCAGTGGTGTAGCTAGACTATGGATTGCGTGTTTGAAACCCCTAAAAAGATTTTCTTTTTACAGNNNAGTAATTAACAAATATATTAAATAGCCACTTCTTTAAATACACATGTTCATCTGCTTATTACTGCAAATATCTAATCAGCCATTCACATCGCAGCAGTTCAATGCATTTAGACATGTAGACATGGCCAAGCTCATCTGCTGAAGTTCAAATCAAACATCAGAATGGGAAAGAAAGGTGATTCAAGTGACTTTGAATGTGGCATGTTGTTGCCAGATGTACTGGGCTGAGCATTTGTAAAACTGCACAATCTACTAAGACTTTCATGTACAACCACCATAGGGTTTACAGAGAATGGTCTGAAAAAGTGAGCAACTCTCGCAAAAATGCCTTGTTGATGCCAGGGGTCAGAGGAGAATAGCCAAATTGGTTCAAGCTGATAGAAAGGCAACAGATAAAATAAAAAATCTTGTTTCAAACAAGAATGTCAAAGAACATCCTTGAATGCACCACATGTTGAACTGTGAAGCAGATGGGCTTCAGAAACAGAAGACCACACTGTTTGCTGCTTTTGCCAGCTAAGAACAGGAAACTGAGGATATAATTCACATGGGCTCACCAAAATAGGACAAGAAGATTGCAAAAACAAAAGTACAGCTAGTGCATTTTATATTCATTTTATGGACATCTTAATAGTATCAATGTCAAATACCATGTCTTACACAGCAGTGGTGGTGTAGTGATTTCCATATAGACAAATGAGATATTTTGGGCTGTCATATATGTCTTTTTACTAATGTCAGTTATTAGCCGAGATTAATAATGTAGCATCCACCCAAAATACATAAGTGCATCATACTTGTTAAATAGTACAGATCAAGTTGTCAATTTAACTATTGACTTTAGCACATCTCTGTTAGGTATCCTGCTTCTCTTCATGTTTTTTAAAGTTTAACAATGTTGTAATTGTATGCTACCCAGTCCCCAGCATTTGTATTATATGTTAATATTATAAGTTTTTTTAGTACATGCCTCATTCCTGTTCTTGGTGAAAGTGCTGTTGATGTAATGATAATGTTCTAAATCATGCTTATTTTAAAGACTTGTGTGAACTTAGGGCTGATATGTGAAATAATGAAGGATACACTTTAGGCATCAGATACAGTATACATGAGCTTCTGTTCCTTATTTAGATGCTTATAAGGGAGCACTTAGTCATGTCCATGATTCACAGTGGAAATACCAGATCTAAATATTGCCCTCCACTCCCAGTGAACAGACTTTATGTCAATCAACATTTTCCCAATATACCCCCACACACCTGTCCTGTCCCAGAGTGCCATTTGGCAGGACAAGAAAAGAGGCTATGAATAGAAGATAGGCATCCCTGACAGCTGTGTAAATGTGAGGGGCTTTTTGGATCGTGTGAGAGGTGTGCATATTTTTAGATCTGCAGTTGACAACTCTCAATAGTTAGGGCCTGTTACATGTCATAAATGTATGAATACTCAAACTGTCTATTAAGATATATTACATTTAGAGCTCATCAACCAATCTTATCAAATCTAAGCCTTATCATTATGATGTTGAAACTAATTGTACAACATAAAGCATGGTTTGCACCATCCATCAGTTTATATTTAAAGCACATTTAACTATAAGGCGCACGTAGTGAATTTGTGAATAATTATAATTAAATATTTAATACTAATAGAAATGTAAAAGGGAATCAAAATAAGTCTAACATTACCTAATATTGCGTCTATCTAAGATGACTGCATCTACAGGTAGCACACAGAGGTCGTTCTATCAAAATCCTGATTTCAAAGATTTCATCCATAAATTAAAAAAATATAAATACATTTTTCTTTGAACCATAAAAATAAGGTCTTGGGTAATTTGGACTATTACACTAAAAACATATAACTGATAATTTATCATATTTGTATTCACATTTTAACAAATAGGTCCTTGAAAATTCTCATTACAACTATCCTAAACACCAGAAACATTTGAAAAAAATAAATAATTAGCATTTTTGAAAATTTATTATTTACAGTCCTGCACATCATTACATGTAGGTCTGAGGGAATACTTTTTCATAAATGAATGCATTTTATTTTACGATTCCTGTCAATACACTCTACCCTGTGTTTTATGATATTATACAGATACCTGACATATTTTAGAATCCATATTCTAAAAATTAAATAACAGAACTTGTGTTATTCACACAATGTGAAAAGTAAGATTGATTATTTTATTTTTGCAATTCTATCCCTCTTAACATAAACATAAATAATGCTCAACCCAGTTTCCTAGAACAGCCAGCTATTTAATGAGCTGCCTTCTGGGAAACTGAGTCTACTAACAAAAACTACAAAACAAAACAGGGCCCTCTAGTGGTGAACCCTCACCACTAGAGGGCACTGTGGTGAACCCTTACACAAAGAACTTTATTTTGGCTAAGAATAATCTAGATAGAAATACAGTATACAAAATGCAAAAGGCTTATACAGAATGATAACATAAACATATTTCATAGAACAAACTTTTACTAGCACTAACTGAATCAAATTCTAGCCAGGCAAAACTAAATTGATATTTGATAGAAAATTGTCATTACTAGGGATGTGTTGGTAAAGTCACAGTTCAGTGTCTTATACTAAATTTGATAATAAATACTAAAGATACTACATTTTGAAAGTATTATTACCACATACATTCCAGAAACTCATAACTGGGGGCATTCTCGAAACATTCTCCAACAGAAAATGTATTGCGTTTGTAACAAAATAGTTCCATAAAGTAGGCTCTGCATGGTGTTATGTAGTCTGTGAGCAAACTTAAGTGAATTAACTGATAAAACAGATTTTTTGACGAAGTGAAAGTATTATACCAAATGGCCTCTCAGTCAAATTCCACACCAAGTTCGCAATGCTCCATGGACCAGACTGAACAAGAAACTATGACAGGATCTTTAAGCATAGTGAATAAATTATACAAATAAGAATCACGCCCACAGTCCAAAGACATGCAAGTTAGGCTATTTGGTCTTTCCAAATTGCCCGTAGTGTTTGGATGGATTGTCCAGGGTGTACCCCACCTCATGCCCTAAGTCTCCTGGAAAAGGCTACAGGTCCCCCGCGACCCTGTATACAGGATAAAGCAGTATAGACAATGAGTGAGTGAGTGAGAGTAATATACTGGTTGTTTAATTTGTTTATTTAGCTTGTGAATTCTTGGCATTTCCAATTTGAACTAGGTAAATTAATTTATTTAATAATACATTTTATAAACAGCTTATATATTATTGTCTATTTTCTGTTAGAACACTAAGCATTCTTATTTTTTGAGTAGGATGCCTGAGTTTTTAGTTTTTTTTTTAAATAGTTAATAAATTGTTTAAATCGTTAATAATAATAATAATAATAATAATAATAATAATAAATAGTTAGTTTAATAGTTAAGTAATAGTAGAGGCTTATCTCTTGGAAAGCAGTTAAACAGTGAGATAATTCCACACACCTTTAGAGCACTTTGGGCAAGTGGCATGGCCCCCTTTACGTGCCACTCTCCTTGCTGCTAATGCGCAATGGCGGCAGTAGAGTGACGGAGTGGACTTACAAACACAGCGGCTCTTGCATGCTTCTTAACAGGGTCTGGGTCAAGCCTGAGGTCAATTGATATATACTTCCCGTCGGCTGTGCCTGACTTAGAGACCCCACCTCTTCACACACCTGCAGAAGGTGAGGCTGCATAGGGGTGAGCGGGCCCATATGACCACCAATGGTGCTTCCGTGACAATACAAAAAGAAATTACTGTTTAAGCTGAGAAGCGTGGTGTGCACTGAAAAGGGGATTTACATGTAGCTTGTCTTCCACACACAACCTTCTTTTTGCACATTTAACCACACTTCAATCTTCTTACGTTTATGTAATAATCTAATAATTGTTATTAACATTCATCGGAAATGGTTGCTCTTGAAACTACAGAACAAAAAGCCATAAAGTACTCTTTGTTAAACCAAAAATGTAAATCTTTACAGTTGCCATATCATTACTGTATTATGTAGTTACAGTAGTACACAACAGAAAAAAAATACCTTGCAAGGGTAGTAAAATCAAGCTATGAACTGTGTGCTGAATGTGCTTGCTCTGATTTCTAGATGATGCAGAAACTAGGGAAGGCTGATGAAACCAAAGACATAGCCTTTGAGGAGGATGTGGCTAACTTCAACAAGCAGATGGTGAGACAAAATATCATTCTCTTTATAACCTACTGCTTAATTCTTCACTTCTGATGTATATGTCTATAATGAAAATGTTGTACATTTGAATAAATATGAATCTACATTTTGAGTAAAACATGAGATACTTTGTGATTGCACTGTCTGCCACTTGAATGAGACATGGTTGTATATCCATGATTTATATGTATTATAAAAAAAAATTCTGTGAAGCTGCTGTGCAACAATGTTCTAAATTTAAATGACTTTTTGATAAATGTATACTGTATATAAACATAAAGTCATTTACATTTAGATTATGAATTACTTATGCTGTGGACACACTACGTGATTTTAGACAGGAATTTTTATAGGTTTAAAAATTTTCCTGTGTCTGTCCTAGTTTGTACCAGTCAGCAGATGATGGCCAGTTGGCATGGCCAGTTGGCATAGAAAGCTGTAAGTTTATGAAGGTTGTGTGTGAAGCAAGTGTGTGAGGAAAACAGACTGAGGAACAGACTACTCCTGACATGAGGAATGTGTTCAGTCAGTAGCCAATGAACATAGAGGAAACGGGATCATTCACTCTCCCATGTTCGGGTCTCTATTAATTTATTGATTCATTCAATCATTCATTTGTTTATTTATTCATCATGCGATTACAGGTGTAAAAACAACAACAACACTGTGCGCATTGTGTGCTGGCACATTCAAAGACAAAAGTGGCAGGTTTTATTAAGCTCAAATTATGAAAGAGTTGTTCAGGAGCATTTTCACATAATGAATTGGCCAGTAAGATGACTGCCAAAAAGTAATCCAACTCCAGCCGTAAAGAAATGTTGTGACATTGGATAAGTGTGTTGAAATAATGCACACAATTCATCTAGTAGGGAAAATGATCCTTCAGCATTTATATTAAATTTACAAATTACATTTATTATATTAAATGTCCATTTAAAACGTACATTATAATATATTAAATTCAGGTAGGTATGTATTTAATGCACCCAAGACAAGGATATGTGTTAATGTTTGTGTCGCATGAAATAATGTTTTGATCAACTTTCAGTATAAGTTGGTTAAGAACAGTTTTGCAGGTCACATGGTGGAACATTTTTCCATTTCCATCTCAGTATGTGTGATTATAAAGAGGGTTACAGTAGTTACAACTAGTTACAAATGCACAACTAGTTCTTTAATTTTGGTTGTATCATATACCCTTACAGGCAGAAGGCACTAATTTGCAGAGAGACCTGAAAGCATATCTGGATGCTGTTAAATGTAAGATTGGGGAATTAATTTCTGTTGGGTCTGTGTGTGGAATGTGTGTGGGTTTGTTTTTCTGCAGTGTTTTAGCTAATTCTAACTACCCTGTCACCTGTCCTGCAGCTGCCAATATCACAAAAAAATGTTTTCTCTTTATTTGTAATCATTGTATTGCAATTGTAATTTGACATTAAAAAGCAGTTAATAGCAGAAAAGACGCAGTTGGCTGATGTCACGTGGTTCTGAGGAAACATGTGATAGTCTTCAACCCTCCCGACTGAGTGGTAGTAGCCATAATGTGGGAGCCCCCTAGTGACAGAGAGGAATTGGACACGACCAAATACATTAAAAAAAAAAAAGAGAGAGATATTGATAGTCTGCTCTACTGTATGCAATGTTATTTGTGTCAAGCCTTTTTCTTTCAGCTTACATGAACATGCAAAAAATAACAGGCAGTTGTTATTTTTATTGAGGTCCCATCAAGCGTCATGATGAAACTGGCTCTCATGAAGACCTGGATCTTTGATTTGTTTGATCCAGCTGAATTTACAACTTTTAAAATCCAAGTGAATGATTTAACACCAACATATAAAAAAAAAAAATAAAAAACAGAATCACTAATTTGGAAGAGGATCACCCCCATCCCAAAAATGACTTGTAAAGTCAATCAGGAGAAACTCAATCACCTTTAATCACCTCATTGGTAGGGTTGGGTACCAAAAACCAGTGCCAATACGGCACCGGTACCTATATAACCGGTATGTACCGGACCGAAACAGAACACAAATTTTGGTGCCTCATTTCGGTGCCACTTAAATGCCTGAACTGTTGATTGAAATTTTTGTTCTCTGGGGCTATGATGACACAGTTGTAATAAGCATCAGATTCATCAACACACATGATTGCTAGTAAAATTTAAATATTGCATTCATGGGGTGTCAGAAATGATCGGAAAAATGTATTATTTCCTTAATTAGAAAAATCTTGAGATCTTCAGAAAGCTTTGATAATACAAATCCAAAACATTGTTGCAGTAATGTTACCGTCCATTTTATTTTTGTAGATTAAAAGTTTATTAGATTAGATAAAAAAATTAAAAGCACATCTCATCAGGAAATGAGATACCATCGCGTGATGCACGTGAATGCAGCAACTAACGTTACACTTACTCTGATGACAGCAGGCGGTCTACCGCTATCTTAGCTTGCTAAATTAAACAACTTTTGTTAAAATGCCTAAAACTAAACGATCGAAAGTGTGGCTATATTTCACGAGAAAGGATTCCGACACCGCAACGTGCAGCAAATGTTTTATAGTAGTTGCGTGTAAAGGGGGAAACACGTAAAATCTAATGAAACATTTGAGGGCACACGGAATAAACTTAAAAGCAGAGGGAGGCACCGTGTTTGACAGCTTGCGGACAACAGCTCCAATCATACCAATCGTAGCAAAAAGGAGTCCGCCGATTATGATGATGACAGCAGCCTTTCAGCAGGTTAGTAGTAGGCTAATATAATGTTAATTGCAAAATGCAAATCTTGCATTCATGCTAACAAATGATTACTACTAATGTAACATGGATTCTGTTTATAATTATGGCTTTCCAGCTAGTACTAGTAGTACTACAACAGTGACCCCATT
>JAQMYK010000036.1:27426486-27437714 GCA_030014345.1 Clarias buthupogon
GTCGCGACTCTGTGGTCGCAAAAAAACATTTCACTACATATCATACTGTATGATTGTGTATGTGACAAATAAAATTTGAACTTTGAACTTTGAACCTTTCTATCAGAATCAGCATCAACTTTTTCTGCAGTGTGAGCTAAAGTAGCTCTTCTATTGGATCAGCCTACACCAGGCAGCCTTTACTCCCCACATGCATCAGTGAGCCTCAGCTGCCCATGACCTGTCAACCAGTGTTAAAAATGATATACAAATAAAATTGAGTTGAATTGAATTGAATAAAACACAGTGGACCAACACCCGCAGATGACATGGCTCCCCAAACCACCACTGACTGTGCAACCATTACCACTGGACCTCAAGCAAAATTATCGAACATTCAGTACCTTTTCAGAGAGCGATCACCCCATTGAGTCCTGTCATCCTCCAGACTCTGGAATGTTGATTTCCAAATGAAATGCAAAATTAATTTTCATCTGAAAAGAGGACTTTGGCCCACTGAGCAACAGTCCAGTCCATTTTGTCCTTAGACCAGATAAGACACCGCTGATGATGTCTCTGGTTCAAGGATGGCTTGACACAAGGAATGCGACAGTTGCAGTCCACTCCTTGTGAAACTAGTGAGGTGGCTTTTTAGTTTCTTGAACACTACGTCTTCCATCTGCATCCAGCAAACCTCTTCCGGGAGGCCCTTTTTCAGTTTCCAGCTTGATACCCGTTCAGTCTCAAGGAGACAGCCGAGTTCTGTTTATTTTGTGTTGTCAACTTTCTTTAGTTTCGCTTTAATTCTAATTAATAATCCCATGCTATGTCCAAATGGGAAGGTCCTCCGATTTTCACACTCCTATTTCGTTGACCTCCTCAGAAGCCATGCATAAGGGCTCTTATTAATATTATTTCATCCTGTGATGTGGTTCTCTAATCCGTACATAGCAGAAAGAGGGTTTGGAGGGCTTGGAGAGGGTGCTAGAATATTTGAGGGTCAAGTAAGCACAAGGACACCCTAACCATGTTAATTTTAGAGATGCATTATATCAGTATGTGGCTCAAGCAGATATTTGGGTATTCGGGTAGGTGGCAATAGGAAGCAGACAATACAGTAGAGTGTCGTGCCCGGGCCACCAGCTCAATTCAAGGAATTTCCAAATGGCTAAAAGATGAGCTAGCCGTACACAATCCTCCACAGGATTTAGAGGTCTCAAACTACAGCTTCGGACATCACTCCAAGCAAATCCTGTCTCTGGTAACCCGGGTGCCAAAACAGCGAGTAGAGCTGGGGTTCCCAACTCCCTGTCCCAGCGGCTGCTGCCCCAGTACTCCTTGTAACTGCCTCTCTAATTCATACCAAATTAAAAGCAGACATTAAAATGTAAACAATGTTTAATATTGTTAAGAAAATTACAAAAATAATATAATGAAATAAAGAAACAAACACAAGAGGAAAACTGAGCCACTTTTAGTTTTGTTTTTAAAGCAATCAGTACCAAGAAGAATCATAAATTAATGTCAAATGAGGTTTAATGTCTATTTATTTCATATTTTACTTCATTTACATGTCTTTTCTAAATGTTTTGATTGTTTTTATATGCGAAAATATGATTATAATATTGGTAATATTGGCAATACTTTTTGGGTGGCTGGATCTGAATTATTACATGAATTCCTATGGGAAAATGTGTTTCACAATGCTAAATTTTGCTAGGTACCACTAAAACTCGCCTCCGGCACGAATTAAATTTATATGCTGAGGTACCACTGTACCTATTTATCTATTCAGGAATTAATGAGCTACGCAAATTAAGAAAACTACAGCAAGGGGCAGAGCTTTTTTACAAAGCCTCAGTGTTTAAGTCTGGGCAAAAAAACTTTTTGTAAAGAGATTTGCCTTAGGTAGCAGGAGCAGATCTGCGGGCCTCATGGACGTAGAGTATTATGGTGAACTGGTATGTTTAGATGTTGTCTTCCCCACTGTCTTCATTGGTCACTCAGGTTTGTTGACGATGAAGTGATTGGTCGCTTTACATCCCAGGGATCCATCATGCCTGTTTCCTTCTGGCTCTCCCTTTTAGTTATGCTGTCATAGTTGGTCCTGCCTGAGTCCCTGCTTGCACTCTGCAATAAATATACTTTCACTTTATACATAGCGTGACTGTTTCCTACAGTCTACCTGAGCTTACAATAACGAACTGGAATCCTGGAAACTGGAACTTAAACACATCTCCCGTTATACTGAACGTCCTGTCTCACACAATATATTGTAGATCAATCCCTGCTATCCGTTATCACCTAAGTGAGGATGGTTCCCTGTTGAATCTGGTTCCTCTCAAGGTTTCTTTCTACTGCCATCTCAGGGAGTTTTCCTTGCCACTGTCCCCATCGTCATTGGCTTGCTCATCAGGGACAATCTTATGATTTTGACATTCACATTTCATACAAATATATAATTATTTTGATTGTGTAAAGCTGCTTTGCGACAATATCAACTGTTTTGAATTTTGAATTGAATTGAATGTACAACAAAATAGTTGTACTATTATAATAGATTGAGGTATCTAGAATTTCGATGGTTAGGCTATAGTCTCTGCTAGGTACTCAAGAGAGGAAGTGTGCATCAGTATTAGGCTTACATGAACTGAATCCCTTATGTCGTGGAAAATAGTTTATGATAAATAACTGCAAAAACTCATGTTTTGTCAAGCATGGAATTAGCTTAATTTTTCTGGCATTAATCATTGTGCAGATGTTCCTTACACAGTTTCTTTTCACAGTCAATTACCCTCATAAACAGTTGAACTGGACTATATGCAATCTGCTATAAAAACCACCAACATGTTTTTTGTTTTAACAAAATTCTTACACCCTTCTGTACATTACAGTTATTTGCAGTAATTGAACATATTTAACAAACAGGACTTTCTCTGTCATGATTTGTGATCTCTCTTCCTCCCCAGCTCCTTTGACCTCTGGTTTACCACAGGGTTACATTTTGGGCCCTGATCCATTTTCTTTGTACATGCTGCCATTAGGGTCGATTATTTCAAAGCACAATGTTTCAGTTCATCTGTATGCAGCTGATTTACAAATATATCTGCCAGTTGTGCCAAATTCTTCTGATGCACTTAAATCCATCCATAGTTGTTTGCATGACATCAAACTTTGTCTGTCACAGAATTGTCTCTGAATGTATTCTGTTTGACACCTCCAATTTTCCTAGTTGTTACTGCTGGTCCCTCATTTTAGCCAAGCAGTCAAATTTGAGGATTACTTTAGACAGCATTTTAAACTTCCAGACACACATTGACACTGTTGTCAAAGCAGGCTTTTTCCAACTTTGCCTCCTCGCAAAGGTCAAATGTTTTAAAATTTTTATAATTTTTTCCCCTGATTTTCTCCCTAATTTAGTCGTGTCCAATTCCTTCCCGTCACTAGGGGGGTTACCCACATTAAGGCTACTTACTACCATTCAGCCAGGAGGGCCGAGGGTTGTCACGTGTTTCCTCCGAACCACGTGACACCAGCCGACACGCACCGTTGGGGACGTCGTAACACACTCAGAGGACAACGCTATCCGCTATCTGCTCCCTCCGCGTGCGTGAGCTCACAGAATGGCGTAGAGCCGTGATTAATGTGGGAGCACCAAGTACCTCTCATCACTCCCCGCTGAGAGAGCTCGGCCAATTTAGCTCTCTCGAGACCTCCGGCTGTGAGAGGTTACAGCATCACCCGGGAACTGAACCAGCGATCTCCGGATGATAGGGTGAGCACTTTACCACTGCGCCACTCAGAGGCCCTGGTCAAGCCCTTTTTCAATCTGAGTGACCTGGAGAAAGCCATTCACACTTTTATTAGTTCATGGCTAGACGCTTGCAACGCTCTTTATGTTGGAGTCACTCAAGCTTGTTTGCATCACCTGCAACTTGTGCAGAATGCTGCAGCTTGTATGCTGACCAATAATCCTAAACATGATCACACCAATCCTGCATTCCCTCCGTTGGCTTCCGGTACAGTTCTGGATTCAGTTTAAACTTTTGATGTTTCTTTTTAGTGCAATTAATGGTCTGTCACCTTCTTCCTTGTGTGAAACAGTAACCTTTTTCTCAACAGAGTTTTATGTTTTACGTTCTTCTGACCAAAACCTACTTGGTCAAGGTACAAACAATGGGGTGATCGCTCTCTGAAAAGGTACTGAATGTTGTTTTACCACATGTTAAACACCTCTGGGTTTTCCTCAAAATTTCGTTAGCTGAGCACTTGCATGGCTGTGTGTGCTGGGGTGGAGCAGGGGCTGTTGCTAGGAAAAAGTCAAGGTAACAGTGAGCAAAAAGATAGACATGGTTATGACAGTTTATCTCCCTAGTTCCTGTACAGTAGGGTAACACAGGGCCTAACGTTAGCTAATAACACATCCTTTTCTGAAATGAAGTGGGGGTGTTAGAGGCCATGTCCACATGTAGCTGGGTATTTTTAAAAACAGATTTTTCTCTGCGGGTTTTGCCTGTTGTTCACACGCAAACGCAGCTTTGGTCGTTGAAAACAGAGCTTTTGGAAAACTCCGTCCAAAGTGAAGATTTTCTAAAACTCTGTTTTCAGTGGTGTTGTGTGGACAGGGGAAACAGAGATTTTGGCTTGTTGTAACGGCACCTTGTGCCGATGATGTAATTGTCTGTGTGCTCGTCTCCTTGATTTGATGTCATCTATGTTTATGACGATATTTTGTGCAGTGGTGGACGTACAGTACAGTACAGTACAGTAAACTAGTGACTGTGTTAACGTCGCTTGATGGACTTTTTACATGCGTGTACATACACGCGCAGTTACTCACACATTATGTTAATGAACAGAGGTGCCTGAATGTGCTACTAAGCTCACTGCTGCTATATACTGTAGAAAATTTTGACGACACAGACCCCGCAGACAGTGACGGCAGATTGGGCCGAGACCCATTAGACTTCTACAAAGCGGAACAGGTATTGACGTTTTGTCTAGGCTTCTGATTGGACCCATGTTAATTAAGGATGCTCCTAACTGCACTTAACATGGCATTTTGCATTTTCATGTGGACAAAGATATTTTTAAAACATAGATTGTGTGGACAGAATTATATTTTTAAATGAAGAAGAAAAATCTCAGGTTTTAAAAATACCCAGTTACGTGTGGACATGGCCAGAGTGGCATGGTACGTGCAAGACAGGGGATCATCCAGGATCAGGGTTGAGAACAACTGTGTTAATGTATGCATTTAATTATTTCTTGTTGCACTATTAGCACTATAATTATGAACTAATTTTATTACATAATTTATCTGCATTATATTTCTATCTTGTGGGAATATTTTCATCCACTGCCTTATTTGCCTTTCCACATTTTTCATCCAACCTTATCTGGTTTTGCTGTAACTTACAGATGAGTGCCCTCATCACAGCATTGTAAGCTAATACCATGTTTATGAATAAACAATGGCTGATTGTTCCATTTGATAAGAGAAAGGTTTTTCCATCACAACACTTCTAGTTTTACACATATACCCCACTTTTTTCTTTCACACTGCCGTTGAAAAGTTTGGGATCACTTGCAAATTTCTTTGTTTTTGTTTGGTGATTTATTTTCTACGTTCTACAACAATACTGGGGATTTCACATATGGAATTAGGTAATTATATCACAACAACAACAGTCAGTTGTTACTTTAAGACACAGAGGTCAACCCATCAAGGACCATGATGAAACTGGCTCTCATGAAGACCTTCCCAGGAAGGCAAGACCAAAACTTACATCTGCTGCAGAGAAGTTTATTAAGAGTTACCAGCCTCAAAAATCATCAATTAACAGCACCTTGGATTAGAGCCGTTATGAAGACTCCAAAACTGATTACAAACTTTTGAGCGGTAGTAATTTTTAAGATAGTCATACAGGTCACATACATACAGGTGCATCTCAATAAATTAGAAAATGATTGAAAAGTTTATTTATTTCAGTAATTTAATTTAAAAAGTGAAACATATATTATTCATTACACACAAACTGATATGTTTCAAGTATCAGTGGCTTACAGCTAATGAAAACAATAATCATAAAGATAATCATGTATTTCATACTGTTGCAAAATTAACTAGTAAATAAGAGCACAAAAAAAACCTATAAAATATTTTACTCCCCTTCTAGCAATTGAACTAATTTCAGTAATCTCTTCTGCAAAATCATCACCTAGTGTCCTATATCATTTACCCACATGGTTTCTAAACCCAAACAGTTTCGGACGTTGACCCCTGTCAGCTGTCCAACTATATGCCAATATCAAAAGTCCCTTTAATCTCCAAGATCCTCGAAAAGGTTGTAGCACAGCAGTTATGCTTATATCAACATAGGGATAACATTCATGAAATATAATCAGTCAGGATTTATGCATGCAGCTAGAATTAAGTTTGCTGATCACACAGTAAAAGACTGTGGTGTGATTAGATTCCAGTCTTTCATTTTCATGTAGACAATATTAGTAGTATAGCATTGTTTCATCTTAGAAATATTGCCAAGCTAATTAATATATTGTCACTACATGATTAATATACATGATAAATATCTATATCAATAAAAGAACGTTTTTGTCTGTAAATTGGTCATTACTCACTCTGGAGGACCTGAAACTAGTATTAGAAAATTTTCTCTCATCTGTGTATCTGTATATACCTATGGACTGGCAAAGTTTTATTAAATTCTTTTCATCCAGTTTTGCGTGATGCTGTGACAGATCTGGCTGGACAGAATTTAGTGAAACTTTGCCAGTCCTTAAGTATTTGCCTGAAGTTAAACCTGTGCCATAAAAGAAATAAAAATTTTGTTTTTGATGTTATAAGTAGTTATTTGGCTGATTATAAATGGCAAGTTTTGACATACTGCATATGCGCTAAACTGCGGGTGCATCTTAGGCCATGTCCACACATAGCCAGGTATTTTTAAAAACAAATTTTAAAATGCAGTTTTGATTATCGAAAATGGAACTTTTGGAAAACTCTGTCCAAAGTGAAGATTTTCCCAAACTCCACTTTTAGTGGTGCGTGGACAGGGAAAACAGATATTTTGGCTTGTTGTAACGTCACCTTACACCTTGTGCGCCAATGATGTCAATCCCTGTGTGCTAGTTTCCTTGATTTGAATCATAACTTTTACTGGTATTGCTTAATATTTCTACTGCTGAAATAACAGCGCTGGAGTCATTTCAAAACAAAACTTAATTGATTAACTTCCCAATTACGGAACAGGTAGTGAATTCAGCTGATGGCGAAAGAAGTCTACAACTTATCAGAAATAAGGCGTAAGATACTCAACCTTTCAAAATGTAATTTCTTTATATTAATAAGTTAGGCAAAGAGTTTTGCCGAAAGACAGACAGACATGTACTTGGGCTTCAACCTGAAATAATAATATTACTAATAACATTGGAGGTACTGTCTTTGTTATCATAGCCGGGTGGGAGGGATTAGCCATGGTTTGCCTTTGTCTCTTCAGCTTGAGGGTTTGTAGGAGAAGCAAGCTGCACATACTGCTCTTCTCAAAGAGGCTATCCAGCGTCTTGATGCACTTGAGCGCAAGTTCAATGAGCAAAGACCACAGGAACAGTCAACACATGTGCATAGGAGTTAAGAGGATGCATACTGTGGGCATTGCGGTAAGTTGAGCTTTTTGTTAGCTGACAATATTGTAGTAAATTACACCTGGCCAGGTTAGCCTAAGTTAGCACTTGGCTACACAGCTACTTTTTGTTACTTGCATTGTTGTAGGTGTCCAGCTTACTTAACAGTTTGTCATGTCTGAATTGTACAATGTTTTTTAAAAACGTATGTACACCGCGTTCCAAATCATTATGCAAATTGGATGTAAACACATGTTTTGCTATACATGTTTATTCTTTTTGTGTGTATTGGAACAAAAAAAAAAAAGGGAGGAAAAAAGCTAATTTAACATAATGTCACACAAAACTCCAAAAATGGGCTGGACAAAATTATTGGCACCAATAACTTAATATTTGGTTGCACGTCCTTTGGAAAAAATACCTGAAATCAGTTGCTTCCTATAACCATCAATAAGCTTCTTGCACCTCTCATCTGGAATTTTGGACCACACTTCCTTTGCAAACTGCTCCAGGTCTCTCATATTGGAAGGGCACCTTTTTTCAACAGCAAGATTTAAGATCTTTAATGGAATTTAGATCTGGACTCATTGCTGGCCACTTCAAAACTCTCCAGAACTTTGTTGCCGTCCATTTCTGGGTGCTTTTTGGTTTGGGTCATTGTCCTGCTGGAATACCTGAGATCTTGGACGCAAACCCAGCTTTCTGACACTGGGCCCTACAGTGAGACCAAAAAAATCCTTTGGTAATCCTCAGATTTCATGATGCCTTGCACACAGTCAAGGCACCCAGTGCCAGAGGTAGCAAAACAACCCCAAAACATCTTTGAACCTGTAGGTACTGTGTTCTTTTCTTTGTAGGCCTCATTCCGTTTTCGGGTAAACAGTAGAATGATAGAGCTTTTTGGTAAAGCATATCTTGGTCTCATCTGTCCACAAGACATTTCCCAGAAGGATTTTGGCCTACTCAAGTACATTTTGAAAACTTAAGTCTGGCTATTTATGTCTCTGTGACAGCAGTGGGGTCCTCCCGGGTCTCCTGCCATAGCGTTTCATTTCATTTAAATCTCGACAGATAGTTTGCAGTGACACTGATGCTCCCTGAGCCTGCAGGACAGCTTGAATTTCTTTGGAATTTGTTTGGGGCTGCTTATCCACCATCTGGACTATCCTGCGTTGCAAGCTTTCATTAATTTTTCTCTTCCGTCCATGCCCAGGGAGATTAGCTACAGTGCCATGGGTTGCAAACTTCTTGATAATGTTGCGCACTGTGGAAAAAGGCAAATCTAGATCTCTGGAGATGGACTTGTAACCTTGAGATTGTTGATATTTATCCACAATTTTGGGTCTCAAGTCCTCACACAGTACTTGCCATGGCAACAAATGGCTGTACCATGGTAGAATACATCAGCAAGATACATTTGAATTGGTATAATTTTGGAAATATCCAAGCTTGGTGGAATTTGATGTATACACTCAGTGGTACTTGTAGATACTTCCGAAAATCAGTGGTGTATACACATCTTCTCATGCAGTGGCAGACTGCTTGTCAGTACTTCATAATATGAAAACTACAGCAGGGAGCAGAGCTTTTTTCTTACAAAGCCCCAAAGTTATGGAATAGCCTACCAATTAATAATTCAGGACTCAGACAAAGGCTCAGGGTTTAAATCTAGGCTGAAAACCTATTTATTTACCCAAGTCTTTTGTAAATATATTTGTAAATGTGCAAACACGTCTTCATATATCCAGAGTCCCTGCTTGCACTTGCACCATACCCAACTCTCTGTGAGCTACACATGGCACTGCTGAGCTGCCAGTGATCCAGATCACCTCTGCCGGCTCGGTATATTCTGCTTGGGATGCGTGTGGTGACTGGGGACGGTTCCACTTAACCATGAAGATGGTCTTGAACTCAGCTGTTCTCTGATGACATGTGACTGTAGTTTGCTAAGTGCCATATAAATTTCTGCCAGAATGTAAATAAGTAAATGAGTGGACATTAAAAACCCATATGTACAAAAGTCCCGTCCACATTTTGGAACTTCCAACATTTATTGTACATTAATAATTATGTCCTTTGAAGCCAAGATATTATCTAATAGTATCTATGTAATATTTTGTATTGGATAAGTTCCCCTCTCAACTTTCTCACAAGTCATATTTGATAATCCCTTCTGGAGATTAAAATTTTCTGTCACCTATTATATTGCTTGAAATCCTATTTAAAAAGTTTATAAGCTAGCTGTGGTAATTTGAAATGTTCAGTCAGTAAATTTTCAATTTCCAATGCAATGAAACATTGGCATAATGTCTATCACTGCTTTGATCTCAAATACCTGATTACTCAATACAGGCCCTTTTATTTACCACAATGAGCTCTCATTCATGATAGCAGTGTTTGTGGCAAAAGTGGCTGATGTTTACAGAGTCACATCTCTTCCCCAGTTTTTTCAAATTCAAGTCTTTTACAAATAGACCGGCTTACAGCTCACAGAAGGAAAGCCAGCACCTAGTAACATGGTGTGATTAAGGTGGTCATTGTACATTTCAGGTGAGCTGGCAATCACACTGACACTTCCATTCACATCAACAGAGCTGTTGTTGAGTGTGTACCCATCTTTAAGTTCTTTGGAGTCAATACACTTGTATTTTTTGAGGAGACATAAAAAGTCTTGCTTGTGTTCCAGGATACTAGAGAATTTTTACCACTGTACTATTAAGAGCATTCTTGCAAACTGTTATCTCAGTGTGGTGTAACAACTGCACTGCTTTGGACCACAGAGCTCTTCAGACAGAGGTGAAAACCACCCAAAGAATGGTTGGTATTCAGCTACCCACTGTGGAGGACATTTACGAGAAATGCTGTCTCTCACCCAAACCATGCTTCATCCTTCTCTTATCAGGTAGGCGCTAGAGGTGCCTTAGTGCCCGCACAAACAGACCAAAATATTTTTTTTTCCTGTGGCTGTTTCCGCTTTAACCACTGATCATGGAATGTTAACAAATACACTACTGTACTATCACTTTCAGTTTACAATGCACTGCTGCATCTACTATGCATCTTTGCATGATCCATAATTTATCATTGCACTACTGTATATTCCACCCATATTTATTCTTTATATACAGTATCATAGACATTTAAAAACATGTATATGTGATACAATTTTTATGATATACTTTTATTAGCTTACAGCTCGCCGAGCGTCGCTGTAGTCATCCAAATCTGACTAAAACTCAGCTCTAGAAAGTTTATACTTTACAAGAGGGAGGGATACAAAGAGGTGTAGACAATCTAAACAAAGCATAGTGTAGTACAGGAGTCAGCCTGGTAACAGAAGTTCCCCAGCCCTGATCTGATCAGCATAACAGTGGCTTCCAAATGCATAGCTGCTAATCTAATCAGCCTGACTGTATCACCCAAACCTTTACATTATCATAGAGACTAAGGCATAGCCTGGCCTTGAGATTAGCATTCACATTTACTTTGGGACCCTACCCAGTGGTCAGGAAGTACATAAAGACAAACGGTTAATGTCTCTGACACCTGGGCTACCAGACTTGATCTTCTTAGAATGTCACCAACTTTACCTTAAAATGTAAAAC
>JAQMYK010000036.1:27523459-27539238 GCA_030014345.1 Clarias buthupogon
CCCCAACCCGCCCCAACCCGCCCCGCAAATAAAGCGACAATTTCTTTACCCGCCCCAACCCGACCCGCGGGCTGCCCGCGGGTTAAAAGACAACCCGCGCATCACGTGCGCGTGCGCCCAAATCTACTATCGCTCCTCGCTCACTCCGTAGGCTCCCTAGATAGCCGGCACCCCCTTCTGCAGGTATGCAAAGGGACGGAGCTGCCTATTCGGGCCGGCTGGCGATAATTAACGTTAATAGGATCTCAGGCTTGCTCCGCATTATAAAAGCAAGGCGCGGAGTTTAGTCTGGGGTCCGGGAAGTACGTGATGCAGTGGAGCAGGAAAGAGTGGCATGCGAGTGGAAAATATGTGAAAATATGCATCAAGAAAATATATATTTTTTGTTCTGGCACCTAGGTGGTGGAATAAACCTACTCTAGATGACCAAACTGAGTCACTGGCAATGTTCAAACTATGTCTAATTACCTATATTTAATTACCTAAATTAACCAAAATTGATAACTTAAAAATCTTCCATAAGCCACTCTGCGTAAAGCTGTCTACCCAATGTAATAAATGTAAATGTGAGTTTTGCATTTGATTTATTATTATTATTATTATTATTATTGTTATTATTATTAATTTTCAATTTTTTAAAAACATATCACCAAATTCTACATTTGTTGACATTTTTGTTAAACACAGCCCATTAAACATGATTAGAAATAGTTTCATTAACAATAAGCATGAGATTTAGTATTTACCATTTCCTAGTTTTTGTTTAAATGTGCTGGCTGTTATAACATTTTAACATAACATTTTGTTAATTCAGGCTCTAAAACAAACATTATGGTTTTGAGTCTCAATTTGGTGGAACCTGAGTAACCACTAACTTATCCTTTATACAGGGTTTTGGGGGACTGGAGCCTATCCCAGGAGACTTTGGGCACCAGTCCATCAAAAGGGCACACACATACACACATTCGCATGCTCATTCACACACTATACGCTAATTGGCATTCCCAAATTGCCCAATCTGTATGTCTTTGGAGTGTGGGAGGGAACCGGCATAGCCTGACTTAGCAACATTTCTGAGTTTGAAGGTTAGTATATGCTTTATGCATGTGCATACATGAACATGCAGGTTGGCTAGTGTCACTCCAGAGAGAGGGAGAGAGAGACCTACAGAGCGCCACCTACAAGTCCAATGCTGCTGTCTCGATGGCTGTGACATCACTGAGATCCAAAATTACTATTTTTTAAATATAATATAATACTTTCATATAGTATTTAATGTAACTAAAATCTAAGACAGTAAATGCTAAAATCTCATGCACTTTATACTAATCTTTAGGTGCTGTAACACATGTGATGATGTGCGCGAGGCATACCGTCGCCGTGGCTGGGCTTTCAAAACACCTGACACCATTGAGCAGTGCAAGAGAGAGGGCTTCAGTCAGAAGATGCAAGAGCAAAAGAATGAAGGTTGCCAGGTCTATGGCTTCCTTGAGGTCAATAAGGTAGCAACCATGCTATGTTCATGACATTTCATCACAAGTCCCATTTCCTTTCCAAACCAGGGGTCTGTTTTCAACATACTGTTCATGCTAGGGCTATATTCATTGTATTTCTTGGAGGTTGCCTTAGATAAATGTTATGAATAAATATATTTTTTTGCTGTAGGTGGCTGGTAACTTCCACTTTGCCCCTGGAAAGAGCTTTCAGCAGTCTCATGTTCATGGTAAGTTCTGATGCCAGTTTACTTTGATAACTCGCATACTTCAAATGCCGGATTGTGATGCTTTCACACATGGAGCTCTGTGGAGGTTGTTTGTGATGTCTCCAACTGGTTTTAGGTTTTTTCTTTTCACAGTGTTTTAGTTATCAGCTGCTGTTTTATTTTCTATTTCTTTTTCTGGACATTCCAAGTAATTTTATTTACCATGCCCAATGGATGTATCAATGGTACTGATAAAAATTTCTCTCTTTTCTCAGCTTCAAAATGGCCTACTTTTTGCCATAGACAGCTTTCTGATCATGTTGCTTTATCCTTTTTAACAACAAATGCTGTCTTCAAATGTTCATTTGGAACAATTCAATGTTTAAACAATCAAACTAACAGGGCACACCTGTCCAATACCTGTTCCAATATTATTGATTACTTGAAAAATGGTTGGGTGCAAACAAAATGTGTAATTTGTGTAATACCACTGCTTTTATATACAGTAGAACCTTGGATTGCGAGTAACTTGGTCCAGACGACCAACATTTTTAAAATTAATTTTTACTTGGTAAACAAGTGACGTCTTGATATATGAGTAGTACGCATGCACTTTGTCTGCTGAGCATCACGTGATCACAACTGAGCCAATGGTTCCTCTAACATCCATGCGTGTACTATTTACTATAACATTGTGACCATGTGTGTGCACATGTAAAGCATTTTTTTTTTAAATTCTTTTGTGTTCAATTGTACTCTTCTGTACTGCAACAGCAGCCCTCATGAAGGAAAAATAAGGCAAAAAGGCTGTAGCAATGCAGGACACTTAACGACAATGCAACATCACATTTCCATGATATCTTCAAAAGTAGGCAAAAGCAAGTGTCATTAGACAAGTTCCACCAGAGCAGCGATTCTGTTAGTGTGTGTGCGACGAGAGAGGAGGAGGGTGGGGGATACTGTGTAGGACAACTTTCACATGGTGAAAGTCTGCTGTGTGTGCGTCTCCTACACAGTAGCCCCCACCCTCCTCCTCTCCTCTTACTTCTGCCACGATTCTTTTCAAAGGTAAAGTGCAGGTTAATTTGTTTTATTTTTACTTTATATTTTGTATTAATTATTAAAATTGTTGAATGAATGTGGAACGATTCATCTGAGTTTACATTATTTCTTATGGGGAAATATATTCACTTTGATATACAAGCTTGCTTCCGGAACGAATTATGCTCGCATAATCCAAGGTTCAACTGTTCAAATGAAAGCTGAAATTCTGATCTATTGTTTCATTGTTATATGTTTCTCTCAACTACAAATTGCTTCATTGTATAGAAAAACAAAGGACTGTTACATTTAAGGGAACTATATGTACTGGCAATAGTTCTTAAAAATAGGTCCAATATGTGCTGGAACAGGAGAGGAATAGTTTAAGGTCAATAAACCAATGTGTAATATTGCCATATATTTCATGTTTTAAAAAATACTGTAAACAGTTCACTAAACCTATTCCCAAGGTTTGTATAAAAATGTCCTTCAGCATCTGGATACTGTGCCACTGAACTTGGCATTTAATTTACATTTAAAACCATATCTTACAGCTGAAAATATAATTATGAAAATTAAAGCTTGGTCAGTTCAGTGCAGATATATGCCAGAAGTGTTGACAGGGACCTAATCAAAATTACATGCCATGTGGAAGATTTTTTTTTTCTAACATGTTTTACTAATAGAAACAGTCAGTATAGATTTATTTTTATGGGTTTATGGGACCAGGTATATCCTCTTAGACGCTTGTTTCCCAAAGGAAAAAAAAACATTACTGTGACTCCTTTCTCTTCTTTCTGCAGTTCATGCTGTGGAAAGTAAGTCAATCTTTTACTTACATGGATTTATAGTCCCCTACATACTTTCATATTTTATACATAAAAGCCATTGATTTCTCACTGTTTATTATCCTTTGCTTCCATTCCAGAATTGACTTTGTTGACTTATCAGAATCAAGGAGTTACTTTGCACAACCAAACAGCTTATAACATGTTTGCCAAAACTTTTTTTCCTCCTCAGTTCATGATTTGCAGAGTTATGGACTAGATAATGTAAGCCTTGCTTCTTGTTTGATTTATTCTCTAAGGTCAGATACAGTACATTTCCAAAATGTATACCATTGGTATAAGCTAATTTTATTTATTAAATATCCATAGATCAACATGACCCATTTGATTAAACATCTTTCATTTGGAAAAGATTATCCGGGAATTGTCAACCCATTAGATGGAACTAAAGTGGCAGCAGCACAAGGTATGTTTTTTTTTTAAAGAACATTTTTACAACTCCTCAATACAACTACATGGGTACTTGGGTAACATAAAACTGTCAACTCTGATATTTGCCTTTAGAAAATATTATATAATACAAAAATCAGAATTGCAATGTTATTTTGATTTTGTATCATGTGATTAGAAAATAATTATTCAGAAAAGGAATAAGTAACTTTGCCATCTTCAACAATCTGTTAAAGCAATAGCTTTCTATCAGTTAGACGTATAGTGTGTCTAGAATGTGTGTAGTGTATGTAATGTGTGTCCATTTTGCTAACGACCCAAACTAACTGACTTCATGTTGAGTTGAGCCCATAACATGCATAGGGAAAATTGTTCAGCTCAATGAGATCTACACTATATTGCCAAAAGTATTTGCTCGCCTGCCCTCATATGTATATGAACTTGAGTAGCATCCAATTCTTAATCCACAGGGTTTAATATGATATTGGCCCAGCCTTTGCAGGTATTAACAGCTTTAACACTTCTGGGAAGGCTTTCCACAAGGTTTAGGAGTATGTTTATGGGACCTTTTGACCATTTGTCCAGAAGCGCATTTGTGAGGTCTGACACTGCCCTTGTGTAAAGCCTTCCCAAAAGAGTTGAAGCTGCGAAAGGTGGTCCAACATAGTATCGCAGGCGAGCGATTACTTTTGGCAAATCTAGTGTGTATACGTGCAAGTATGTAGGAGCTATGCAGCAAAATCTCCTGTGAAGCCACACTCAGGGTCCGAACTCACGGGTGTCCTAATGGCAGCAGATTCTAACCTGTGTGCTGATTTTAATGAGTTTCTGAGCATCATCCAAAAGGGCCTGGATGATTGGGAACAAAAAATCCTTAGAAAAACAAGCATTATCAGAGCGATCATTATCGGAGTCATAGTCATGGCGTCATTGTGCTGATATCATAGTGCTTGTGCCATCGCACATTGACATCTGCATTATGAGAAATCAATAGTACAGTGGAATCTTGGATTACGAACATAATTTGTTACGGAAGCGGGCGCATATTTCAAAAGATTCGTAAATCAAAGTGAATTTCTCCATAAGAAATAATGGAAACTCTAATTATTCGTTCCACACTCGGTAACCCTTAAAAAAAAAAAAAGTTAAATAAATCGTGACGGATAAGTGTTTCCGTTTATGCGCGCAGGCGCTGTGTTTGTGTATGTGTGTGTAGCTAAAGTAAGAGGAGAGGAGGATTCAGACCCTTCCCTCTCCCTTTTCTCGTCTTACACAGTAACCCTTCCTCCCCTCTTATTTGAGTTTCTCACACACACATATTAACGGAAAGACTGTTTTATCAGAAAAATTTACAAGTAACATCGCTAATGACACTTGCGTGAGCGCACACTAACGGAATCACTGCTGTAAAGTAAAAATAAAATAAATTAACCTGCATTTTATCTTTGAAAAGAATCGCGACAGAGCAGTGTTTCCATTAGAGATTGAGTGTATGTGTGAGAAGGCGAGAGGAGGACGTGTGTGTATGTGTGTGTGAAGGCGAGAGGCACACGCACACAAAGTGCAGGCTGATACAGAGAGGGAGAGAGAAAATGGATCTTTAATCTCTCTAATGAGTCTTTCTTTTGCTTTACACACGCGCACACGTGTGTTATAATAAACGGTACATGCGTGCAAGGATGTTGGTTATACCAGTAAGAGATGCGCACTGAGACCGAGCAGGGGAGACAGTTACCCTCAATTCTGCAGCACAAGAGAGAGAGAAACCATTGGCTCAGTTGTGATCACGTGATGCTCTGTGTCAAAACAAGAAGCGCATGCGTGCTACATGATACTCGGTATTCGTAAACCAAGACTTGTTCGTCTTTCAAGTCAAAATGTATTAAAAATATTTGCTCGTCTTGGGGAACACTCGCAAACTGTGTTACTCGCAACCCGAGGTTCCACTGTATCAATAGATCACTATCAGAGCGAGGCAATGACATCATAGTCACTAAAAATAATAATCCTTAGAAGAACAACAGGACCCTTGGATCCTAATAACAAAACTATTTACAATATTTGAGTGTAAACAGTTGCTAAACAGAAAAGGCTAAACAGTTTGTAAACCTTCAAAATCAATCAAGTTGAGAGAGAAACTATAATGCATTCCACACAATAAAAAATAAATGCCTTTAAAATGCTATTTATAATTTTACCAAGCATTAAATGGTTAGTAAAGTCTAGATAAACTAAAATAAAAGGTACATTTCAAATGCCAAACCCACATGTATCAGTTCACAGTTTATTTAACTATACTATGTTGACAAAGAATATCAATTAATTTTGCTGTAGAACTTTTAAAAAGTATAAAGTTCTCTTCAACGTAAGGAATAAATTAATGAGCATCTATCTAGTGATGGCTAGACCATATAACCTTTTTAGCCCAATTAACATTTGGAATGTATCCCTTGCACCTTTTTAATAGTCTAAACAAGAGATAAAATCAATATAAATTTCTGTAAAATTATGGTCAGGTCCATAAATTTGGAACCATAATAAGTATTTGGCCTCTGTGCACCAACACATGGAATTTAAAATTTAACACTGAAGATGTGACTTTGCTCACATAGTTCTGTTTTAATTCAAGGGGTTTGACAAAAGTGTGGCATTGATTAGTCAGGAATTGCAGTCATTTTCATATACACACCCTCATTTTGGGTGGCTCGTAAAGGCCACAGAAGACAACTAAAGTGGATGACTGCAAAATCCTGTCCAGTGTGAAGAATAACACTTTTACAATATCTAGCCAAGAACACTCTTGAGGATGTAGGTGTGCCATCATCTACAGTCAAGGGACAGCTTTATGAAGTAAATACAGATGCTTCACAAAAAGGTGAACCACTGATAACAATCAAGAAAAGAAAGGCGAGATTAAATTGACCTGTAGGATGAATTTTGAAGTGTACACAGCATAGGGGGCTATACTCCCTGCTCAGATTCAGCATAATGCTGCAGAACTCATAAGAACTCATATTGTAGGTGGGAAATGAACCTAAACATACAGTGAAGGCTACCCAAGGCAAAGAAATGGGATTTTTCTTTACTGGCCAAATCAGTCACCTGATCCAAGTATTAAAGGCAATCTTTAGCTCTGCAATTATGTTAGTTTGTTCCATTATTTATAAGCCAAAAAATGTGTGTGTATGAAAGGGTTGTAATTGCTGGATGGTTAACCTCAAACTTTTGTCAAACCCCTTGAATTAAATCTAAAAGTGTTTCATTTTTAAATTAAACGTGGTGGTGTTCAGAGGCCAAGTAACAAAAGAACTTATCTTTGTTTCTAAAAATCATGAATCCTGGTAGTATATAAATTAACACGTATATTCACATTGAAAGCTGAAAGATCATAACGGCTGGGTTATGAAGGTGTGATGATGCATAACATCTTTCTCATAGTCACTTTTCCTGAATAATAATATAAAATTTGTAATTGATTCTTGAATATTTTGTCCTGGAGAAGTTATGAAGTACTCATTGATATTAATTGATCAAAAACTGTATGAACCCTATCTTAATTTCAGACACACCAGGAGCTTGCTAGGTCATCCACTTATAAAATCTAGGTGTGATTGGTAGATCCTCTATAGGTAGCAGCATCCTACATCAGGGCATCATAATCTTGTGCCTTTCTGTTATGACTGCATGCTATTTTAACTTGTCATGCAGGAAGTGATCCGTAATGGTAGTAGGTCCGACCTGTTGAGACCTACAGAGTATATGCCCTCTTAATGCACATTTTTAGATTCACTTTTAAAATATCATCTGGGTAACATTAGCAGAAGCATTTGCAGACAAAATACACACTACTCATACAATCAATGCAACATAAATGCTTGAAGCAAGTGTGTATGATCATGGAATCAGGATCTCCTCAGCCAACATTTCTCCTCATTTAATCTAGCAGATAATATAAAGGGATTAATTTGGACAAGAGCAGAGGTGGGTAGAGTAGCCAAAAAATTTACTCACGTAAGAGCAGCTGCACTTCAAAATAATATTACTCAAGTAAGAGTAAAAACGTATTCGGTGAAAAGACTACTCAAGTACTGAGTAACTGTTTCAATCACAATGTCTGATTTATTTATTTTTATTTAAATTATGTGTGTGTGTGTGTATATATATATATATATTAATGACGGATTCACAGGTAGGATGAATTGACAGAACACCGGCTGAAGGTTTTTCCCCCACTATGCCGCCTGACCTGACCTCCGTCAAACGGAGTCACGTCATTATTGTTGCTGCGTCTGATTGGTGAAACAGTCTCCACCAGCTGCATGTTTACAGTAAATGGTTAGAAAAGTAACGAATGGACTGTACCTGAATGTATTGCGTTTCTTCTTCACAAATCTACTCAAGTAAAAGGAAAAAGTATGGTGCTACTCATAGAATAAATTTATCCAAAACGTTACTCAAGTAAATGTAACTCATTACTACCCACCTCTGGACAAGAGGTCAGGGTTCAAATCAAATTTATTGCATTTAAAACCAAAATAAATGATCAAATAGTTTATTGCATTTAAATTTTAATGGTATGATTGTAACACCATAGTCAACATGCTGGCCGGAATGGCCATGTCTGTGCACATCTAAGTCTCCAACATTTTTCTAATAGAAGTGTTACTTTTAAACATCATCAATGAACTGTCAATCTGAGAAGGGAGAACCTCGCTAAACACAGCACTAAAATTCTTGTTTGTTTTATTCCAAGTACATAAAGAGAGGTGTAGATGAGCTCCGGCTTATTTGAGCTTAATATTTTTGTTTGGCAGTCTTTTTTTTTTTAAGTGACAATTCACTAAATCTGAAATATTTTAAGCTGTTATTAGGAATTTAAAATGTACACAATCCTGCCACTTTCCTGTGGCACTATGAGGACTACCAGTTTGATCTTAACTTGCATGTGTTATAGTTAAATGTTGCTTATAGTATAAACTGAAGATGGCCTCTCTCCTTCATTGACTCTTGTTTCTCCAAAAGTAGCAAGAGCAGTGGCTACAGCGTGGTACTGACTATAAGGCATAAGATTTCAATTATCACAACAAGAGCAAATTCCAAAGTTGTGTATTTTACATCTGTATATCTACTTTTTATTGTTTAAATTACAATTTTATTAGCACATTTAAATTGTGTGTCATTGTAAATGTATGAAAAGAATTTAGAGTCAAGTAAAGTGAAGTGAATAGTGCAGTCAGCACCGAATGCCCATGCCAATGGCCATGAAGGTCCCAAATGTACCCCCACTTTGCATCATGGTCTTTCCCACTCCACTCATCAGCTCTCGACCCCTCATTCCAATTCTGTATAGAAACAGGAGTGAAGGAAATTAGCACACTATAGAAAGATAAGGAGGACAAGGAGGCTACATGGTATACAGGTGATATTAAACCAAATGATAACATTATTATCTGTCTAGCAGTAGCAGGTCAATGACAACTTTTTTTTTTTCTAGTAATTTTTTCTCCCAAAGATCTCATTGCTAGTTCCCACCCTTCTACTTAATTCTCCCTTACTATTCAACCATTACCAACCAGGGAAGAGTAAGCCTATGTGTTTTCTCAGCAAAATTAACGCTTAATCCAGGTGTCATGCACTATGGTATGACCACACCAAGTGTTCCAGACTTATCATTTTTGTTCTTTCCTTGGTTCATTAAGAGCTACCTATTGTAGAGAGCTCACCGTAGGCAGGAGAAAGTTCCAAACATGGCACCGGCAGCCATTCCAACTGCAAAGCCCATCATGAAGCCCATCTTGACTCTGTCAAAACAGCTTGGCTGTGTCTGTCCATATGGTCCTACAGCTACAGGCATTTGTACTCTGGGCCGTTCTAGATAAAAATATGCACACAGAGGTCATGGGTAGCTCAGTGATTAAGGCATTGAACTATGGTTTGGATCATCCCAGGTTCAAACACCACGACCACCAAGTTGCCAATGTTGGGCCCTCAACTGCTTAGGAGATAAAATAAGTCACTCTGGATAAAGGTATCTTATAAATGCCTTAAATGTTTAGCCATATCCTTACACTGTTTGGTAGTGACATAATATTCATACCTATTCATACCTATAACCTATTATACCCATTAATTTGGGCATGGTGAAATAGGGACTGGGATGGTAATGCAAAATAATATATATTGTACTAAAATTAGAAATAGCTGTACCTTTATTATCTTTGTACAAGATATTGTCGGGTATATCTAGGCTTTAGGGCTTAATATACTATGTTAATGTTAGCTGTAAGAACCGAGGCATATTTATAATTAGAAACGTGCTATAGCAGTTTCACAGAAGAACGAAAATACGAGGAACTTACAAATACATTAACAACCATTAATATTAAATTGTATTGTTGGTACCTTTGTCAATCCTTGCATATCTCGCAATAAAGGGGTTCCATTGTATTTACTTGAATCTTAAAGTAATAAGCAACATTAAATAAATAACCGTGAGTTGACTGCTATTCAGGTAACTAAGAAGCCTTTATATTTTGTTCCAAACAACATTAAGCTGCTAATCAGTTTTGCTGGTAATTATCTAGTGCAGCTAGCAAGTATGTTAATGCCACTTCAAAGGTCTACCTTTGAAAATGTGAAAGCTAACTTTACTTTAGAAACCTTCCTTTGTAGTAAATTCTGATTATTCTGATAAGTCATACCTGTGGCAAATAAATGACTGAGTATCTGAATTTTAAAATCCGTAGATTCGATGTTCGTAGTCTGTACAACTGCTAGCTGTGTGTTGTCAGTGTGGCCCCTTTTAGGAGGAATTACGTAACAGGAAATTACGTAACAGGAAGCGAACGTAGCTACTTATCGCCTCCTAGAGGCAGAGCTTAGATTGCGATTGGTTATTTTTTTTTAACCTTTTCGATTCTTTTTTTTTTCCTCCGTTATTTTCCAGCGTCCATGATGTACCAGTACTTCGTGAAAATAGTTCCAACTATTTACGTTAAAGGCGACGGGGAGGTGAGTTTCCTACAATTAAAATAAACCTAAATATTTAGCTAATGTGAGATACATGAGACCGTATGATGCTGTTCTCCAAAGTCCTATATTGTATGTGGTGGAGTGTGTTCTGTTCAACTGTGCCTCTCCGCTGCAAGATGAGTTAGTTCTAATGTTGTTCAGTGGCTGGCAAAAAAGAATAGAAAACATGATTATAATTGATGGGAGATAATTGAATTAAAAATAAGTGAATAAGTGAGTGTTTTTAAAATAATTACCATTTTACCAAATGTTTAAAATACTGACTTCTCCAAGGCAAAAAGTGCTGCTTTCAATACACATAGCAGTCTGTATAAGGGGATGCCTTAATGAATATATTAATAATATTTATAATATTAATATTATTAATTTCCAATACATTTTCACAAGAAGCGCTTCTATGTGTTTATACTGTTCACTCTTAATACCGTTTCAGTAACACCTTTATCTCTGTATCTCGAGACTATCCTGGAAATACTGGGTGAATAATCCCAGATGGGACACTAGCACACAGATCCTGACTAGAAAACCAACACGAACATTCAGAGTATCTCAACATAGCCAGACTAGAAACCAGGACCATGGAGAATTTAAACCAGTACCATTAAGCTTTGAAGAGGCAACACTACCTGCTGTGCTACTATACCATTTATTATTATTATTATTATTATTATTATTATTATTATTATTATTATTATTATCATCTAAAAAAAAAAAAACTTTTTTTGTGTGATTCCCAAGTAATGGTTAAAAACAGCATGTATCTATTTTTATCCAACAAAATATAGTAATAAAAAGGGTAAAGAAATGGCATGTTTTGAAATGCTGGAAACAACATGGGTTTGAATGATTTTAATGAATGGAGTAGTTTGTTGAACTCATATTATTATTTACCAAAAATTCCATTGTAGGATATCCTTGAATAAAAAAGAAACAACATGGGTGTTACCGAGGAAATTGTAGGTCAGTAGTTTGTAGTGGTTTGACAGATGATTGATTGTATGTCTCAAAGTTTCTTTTTGTTTGTTTGTTTAAGGTGGTGAAAACAAACCAATTTTCAGTGACCAGACATGAAAAAGTAGCCAATGGACTAATTGGAGATCAGGGTCTGCCTGGTGTATTTGTGCTGTATGAGCTCTCACCCATGATGGTCAAATTCACAGAAAAACAGCGGTATGTTTTCCAAGGTCTAAAAATTTATTTGTGCACATTTCATATTTCTCATTATCACTGAAATTTGGATTAGTCACCCAAGTAGAGGAAACTCTATGCATACTAAATGCATACTAGTGTTAATATGTTAATATACATAAGCATATACAAAAAAAGCGTTCTGACTGTTTTTCTTCCTCTAGGTCATTCACTCACTTTCTAACAGGAGTATGTGCTATTATAGGTGGAGTTTTCACAGGTAGGTGAAGCATGAAAGTTTGTACCTAACATTTAAGGAGTAAATGTAAAATTTGATCATTCCTATTCTTCTTTTATAGTTGCTGGACTCATTGATTCTTTAATATACCACTCAGCAAAAGCCATACAGAAGAAGATTGAGTTGGGAAAAGCCTCCTAGTTATGTATCTGACCCTACCATAAACTATTGTGTGGCACCGGTGAAAGATGGAATGTTTTGTCTGTGTGTCTGTGTCTGTGTATTTGGCCACAATGAACACTTCCTTGACATGTGGCCTGGATTATCTCCCCAAGGCTTTAGTGAAGAAACCAACTAACTGGATTTGAAAAGAAACTGAACACCTCTAGGGGGAACACCTCTTATGATGTTCAGACACAAATTGTACATTTAATTTAACAATACATATAGTACAGCAAGTATTGATAATTTACTAATTATTTGGTAATTATTAGATTTAGTAATCTCACTAGAGCACACAATCTAGAGCCACTGTTTTCTTTACATGGATTTAATAAACATAATATTAGTAAGTTATTAGCATTCAGTTTTAAAATATGTTTATTGCCACTTCAATGAAGGTATAGTGCTTGACATTTGATGCATCCAAGATTAATTTTTAATCATAATGTTAAATATTGGTCTAATTTCATTTTGGTTAATGGTTTAATTTACCAACAATCCACAACGCATTGCTGTCCAGTGCTCTAACCACCCCAAATGTACGCTCTGTACATATAAGATTCCAAAACTTTAGTTACCAGCTGAGCCACTGTATGTATAGTTCATGACAATATAATTGAATTGCCTTCTAGAACTTTGAATGCAACTTTTTATCTTCAGTACACCACTACATAAGATTTCACATTTTTAATGACTTTGAAGGTCACTAAAAATGGTGAGGGGAGGGTGGGGTAAGGTCTTCAGCAAAGCTTTACCGTCATCGCTCATACTTGAGATTACTGAAAGATTTTTTCCCTATTAAACAGCACTGTGACTGTACTAACAATGCAACAATGCCCCCAGTTATGTCAGCATGACAGTCAACCACTAATAGCATAAAAAATTTACACCAGAATCACAAAGCATATAACAAGTATTTCAATGCAAACATATTTAACATATTTTGGGGAAGATGTTTTATGTACTGAAATTTCAGAACTAGCCTGAGGAACTGGTGTGGTTTGAGGTGCTAAAGATCATGTGGATTAATTTGAATTGGCATTTATTTTAAAATGTCAAATTTTACATAAATAATTTGATGGTAGATTCTTTTGTGATAACTAAATCAAATTCTTAAATAAAAATATCAAATCCATGTTTTGACTGTTTTGAGGCTTTCCTGTTATATGGACAGATTTCCTGTTAGTTTCAGCAGTCAGCATTAGAAAAATTGAGGTAATGCGATTCAGTCCTAATTTTAAGGTAAAACCAGACTGTACTATATTTGTTCCATAAAACAACAAGCTACTCTTGATCACAACATTGCACAAATAATTTTTCAATATTTCCTGCTGCCTTATAATGTTTTAACATGCAATTGTTAGTTTTAAAACTACTTCCTTAGTTTCTATGGCCACTTCTAACTAATATGTTCACTAGGAGGGCTGTTATATATAAGGCAGTAAATTAAAATGATTTGCATAACTTTTGCTTTTTTTTTCATCAAATTAATCTTTGTTGTTTTCAATGTTTGATAGTGAACTAGCAGATGTCAGGTGTTAACTTGGTAGATTAGGCTAATTGGCATTCCCAAATTGTCTGATTTGTGAATGAGCATGTGAGTGTGTACATGTGTGTGTACCCTGTATGCAGCTTAAAGTGCTATCGATGATGAGTGGTAATCAGTATTATTTTTTATCTGGATTTGTTATTCCTATCTAGAGCAACTCTAGAGGAAAGCTGCTTGTGCAAATCCACCTAAAGTTCCTCAGCCCCAGTAAAATCTTGGTAAACACTGTTTTTGTTCACAACAATTGCAATAAAACACCAAATGATAGGGCTTCTTCTTGTAAAAGGTCAAGCATTGGTTGTGAAACTTGTTGGTTCTAATATAATAATATACCCACAATAATTATAACAGTAAAAAGTGTGGAGCATAACATTTGTATCTGTTATTCATTATTAGGTTGAGCAAGGTCCTGTAGTATTCTCAGTTTTGTGCAGAACACATGACCCCACTTTATGGTTAATAAAGGTCATATTGTGCATGATCCAAGGCTATGTCGCAGTTAGGTATGTAAACCACATGGGGTTCTGTATGCACGGTTTTAACAGATAATAATAATGTCAATGCTTGCACATATTAATTCGCACAGTTCTGGATTACTACTAATGGGGTGTTCTGGAACTATATTTAATTTAAAGTGAAATCTTTTTTTTTTTTAAGATTTAAGTTAAGCATAATTTAAGAATTTAAATGATATATACAATGTATGTGTATATATATATATATATATATATATATATATATATATATGTATGTACTGTATATATACACATTACATTACATTTGGAAGACGCTCTTATCCAGAGAAACTTACAAAAGTGCTTTGAACATTAGTCCTTAAGTTCCTTATAAAGAAAGATTTGGGGAAAGAGTCTAAAAATATAGACGACTGTCTTGATCTTGGGCGGCACGGTGGCTTAATGGTTAGCACTGTCGCCTTGGACAGTCCAAAGACCTGCAAATTAGGTTAATTGGCGTTCCTAAATTGCGCGTAGTGTGTGAATCTGTGTGTGTGCCCTGCGATGGATTGGCACCCTGTACAGGGTGTACTGCACCTCGTGCCCTAAGTCTCCTGGGATAGACTCCAGGGCCCCTCGCGACCCTGAATACAAGATAAAGCAGTATAGACGATGAGTGAGTGAGTGTCTTGATCTTTTAACAGATGTCTGACATTTCGATTTTGTTGTCCTGTCCATTGTGTCAACCCGACAAAATCCTGACTTGAAACAACACTCTGTGATTATTTTTTTTGATTGTTGCATGATTGTTGGTAACAGACAGTCTAGTTTGAGTATTTTTATACGTGTTCTAGGATTTTCACGAACAAAACTATATTGAGTTTACTCAGAATTGTATGATAAAGAAAATTATTCGGGGAGTGTTAGCTGTGTGGATGGAAAGACTTTGTTGAGAAATGTCATTGGAGAATGGACTTGTTGAAGCTGACAGAAAGGCAGCAGTAACTTATTTAAACATTCTGTAATTTTTTTTAGGACTGACTTGTGGGCCACCAATGCATTATATTTAAAATAAACATAATGTACTCAAAAAAATGTACTCACACTTTAACTGTCGCTAACATGCTGCTTTTTTTATATTGCAGGTGTAATTAATTAATCACAGCATGGCAGG
>JAQMYK010000036.1:27546093-27557862 GCA_030014345.1 Clarias buthupogon
GCTGCTTTGAGGCAATGACAATTGCTAAAAGCGCTATACAAATAAAATTGAATTGAATTGAATTGAATTGAATTAAAGCAATTTGCTGCTACCATCTTTTGAAAGGAAAAATTGCAACATGATGGCTCAGGTGCCACCTATCACAAATAATTTTTGCTGTTTACCAAAAAAAAAAAAAAACTGCCAAGAAAGAAAAGTCACCACCCAAACTTAGAAAACATGCAATCATTTGTTTAGTTTCCAAATAAACATTTTAAAATTTTTTCTATATGTAGTTTTTATGCTATGGTTGGTCAACTGGCTTTTTATGGGTTTTTTTTTTTAACAACAATTTCAGACTTTCATCTGATCAGAGCATGTTTGTTGTGTCCCCACATGTTCCACGTGTTTGCTTGTCACAAAATGCAAAAATGACTTCTTATGGCTTTCTTTCAACAGTGACATTCTTCTTGTCACTTTAAGGTATTTAACCTATAACATAAAGTAGCCTGTAGTCATGATTATACAATTTCTTTATATACATTTCACTGTCTATATAGATTTCACTGTCTATTATCAAATATTCTATTTTCTTCAACCAATCACAGTCCTTGAATTGCTGCATCATCCCTAGCAACGGGTCAACCACACCACCTCACTAAGATAAAGGTTTTTGTGCTCTGAGAATTTCCTAAATCACTTTTAGTCTATGAATCCCAGCTAGGACTTTTTAAGCTACTGTAAGATAGGAGCTCTCTGAGAGAATTCTGTGAAGCTTTGTGAATATGGGCCCAGATTTATGGAGTACACGACTGTTGTCCTAAATACCTTTCAAAATATAGGTTGTGTGTGTTGTATATTTATAGTTATAATGTATACAATATAATATTTATATAAGGTTGAGTCCTGACCTCAACCCGATAGAACACCTTTGGGTTAAACACCTTTGACTTAGAACGGAGATTGCAAGCCAGGCCTTCTCGCCCAACATCGGTATCTGACCTCACTAATGCGTTTCTAGAATAATGGACAAAAAATTTTTGTCCCAGATGAGAAAAAAGGGCAAGATGCCAATAATCATAATTGTATGGGATAGTTACACATTTCACCACACCCATGTCCTCACAACATGGTTTGTGGCCCATCTAAGGAAGACTTTCCTTTTCCTCCCCACTAATTCACCATTCCTCAACCCTATTGGGAAATTCTTTACCTCATGGAGGTGGAAGGTATACAACCACTGTCCATATAATTGGATGTCCTCCTGGAAGGAATGAATGCCATATGCCAGAAAATGCTTGTGAAAAACTACCAGAGATGCATTGAGTAATCAACTGAATATTCAAAATTGGGTATGGGTATATGACAAATGTCAACAGGAAATATTTTGGCCTAATCTAGAGAACCATGTACAGTACAGGGTTGCCATGAAACAGTCTTCTTCTTCTTCTTCGTCTTTCGGCTGTTCCCTTTCAGGGGTCGCCACAGCGAATCATCTGCCTCCATCTAACCCTATCCTTTTCCTCCACCTGTTCCCTGCTCTCGCTACAAAGCACAATGTCATATGCAAACATCACATTATATATGCACTGATAAGCCATAACATTAAGCCCAATATTGTGTATGTTCCCATTGTGCCAATGGGCGGGACTCCACAAGACCTCTTTGGGTGTACTTTGGTGTCTGGCACCAGGTAATTAGCGGCAGACCCTTTGGGTGCCGTGGGTTGCAGGGTGGGGCCTCCATAGAGTATTGCCTGTAGAGCCGTGATTAATGTGGGAGCGCAAGTACCTCTCATCCCTCCCCCCTAAGAGAGCTCTCTCTGTGCCTCCAGCTGTGAGAGGAAAACAGCATCACCCGGGGTTTGAACCAGCGATCTTCGGATGATAGGGCAAGCACTTTACCACTGCGCCACTCGGAGGCTAAGATTGAGAGCTGGGGAATTTAGAGGCTGGATCAACATTCTTACATTTTTTACCTGTAAGCCCCACACTCAGCAGGCTGTGATGCACTGGTTGTTCAGATTTTTTCTATTGTTGCCAACATTGACAGCGATTTGTGCTACATTGGCTTTTCTGTGGGATCAGACTGGAAGGGCTAGCCTTTAATTTCCACAGGCATGAGCCATGGGTGCCCAACAGTTTACTGAATTCCTGTCATCCAATTAGATTGCTCAGTTGGAACTAACTGTTGTATTACTGTGTGTTCTGATAATATTATTGTTCCATTTTGTGCCTATCTATCTATCTATCTATCTATCTATCTATCTATCTATCTATCTATCTATCTATCCGTCCGTCCGTCCGTCCATCCGTCTAACCCGCCCGCCTGCCCACCTGCCTTTCTGTCTGCCTATCTGTCTATCTATCTAAAACAATTAACTAGAAAACTAAAAACTTAACTAGAATTCCACAATGTAAAGTGTTGTCCCTGTGATTTTAACCAAATAAAAATCTACAAAGCTAGTCTTCCATAATTTAACTTTTATAACCAGATCAATCTATAGATTATTTTATGAACAATTGCACACTGTTTAAATGTAGATGATGCAAATGTTGCACATCCTGGTGGATTCTTGTGTCACACACCAATTGTCTAATACAAAAATTGATAATTTATACAAAAGGGGACATATTCTGTGTTCACATAAAACAGAATACTGGAAGAAGAAAAAAACGTGAAGAAGGCAAGCATAAATCATACCCTGGTACATTCAAATACTGCATATACATTGTATATTTTGAATGTTATGCAATGTTTATTAAATATTATAACATATAATATATTCTGAAATATTTGGATGGTTCATTGCTGGTTTTAATAACAACAAATGACCAAAATATTGGCTAATATTAGATGTTATGGGGCTATGTCTAATTTGATCCAGGCACCAAACAAAAACTGGATATTGCAAAGCTCCAGTTTTGTGGTACCAAAGGATTTGTGCAGTAGAAAACCCATTGGACAAAAATATATACCTCACTTACAGAACTCTTCTGCATCAGGGAAATCCACACCTGTGTTGTCAGATGAAGGTACATATGTTACATATATTTTTGTACATATTTCTTTTCTACTCTGTATTTTTTTGTGTGAAAAAAACACCCTTTGCACAGAGGAAACTCCAGGGGACATCCCCTTATGAGTGAAATGCACAAAATAACTGTTTCCTCCTGAACACTAACATGCTTTTACAATATCATCATCTTATTTGCATCTTATTGAGTTCTGTTTTGCTACATGTTATATTTTCTTACTTAATATATAAGGAGACAAAAAAATAGCATATATTTTAACAATTAATGTTCCATTTGCCTGGTTTGGAACCTACTGCTGAACTACTACACATTTAGTGTACCTTAAATGTTATACAAGAAATTACAGAAAGTATCAGCTAAAGTTCTTTTATATATTTTTTTCTAAAATGTTAGTTTCATTATAGTCTTTGGCTTCTTTCACTTTATGTAGAAGCTGAATGAATGACTGTGTGATGAATTTTGTTTATGAGAACAGAAGGTGGATTTGCATTCTGTAGGGTGAGAAATGAAACCCACAACTTCTGAGTAATACCACAACATCAGTAGAGTCATGAAGAAACCTCCCCCCTTTTACAAGAACAGATAAAAAGGAATGTGTGTGGGGGGATTAACAGGTGTTTATATAGCCCTAGAGAATTATTTTAAGAAATTAATTTACAACAGACATTCCTGTGTTGCAAAAGACACTGCCACAAGACAACTTTTCAGAAATTTGTGTGTATTTCAGACTTTGTTTTTACCTTGTTGTTTTGCTAAAAATAAATACATAAATAAATAAATAAGCAATGGTTGGTGAGACTTCAATTTTTTGATTATTTGATCATTTAAAAGATCATCTTAGAGCAGTGTTCAAGTCTAAAGGTATTAATCATAACATACATTTTCAGCAATTAGAGTGCTCTCTAAAAGTACTTGAATGCCAAGGCCATTTTTTGTCAATGCTACACTCTAAAAACATGTAGTTTCTATGTATGACTGTTTATAGGTAAAATATACATAATGAGTACACTTGATGTTAACCAATATTAACATTATCAGTGAACTACATATTAATTAAAAAAATGTTATGAAATGGGAGTGGGGGGGGGGGGGGTCAAAGGTATAATTGTAGACTTTAATATCAAGCGCACATTAATATAAAATTAAAACATAAACAGGGACAGAATTGGGATCAGGATCAGCAACAAAACAACCAGGAGACAAACACAAAAACAGAACAAGAAATGGAAGTAGTAAAAGTAGAAAAAGAACAAGAACAAGCGTCAGGGACTAGAAAGTAAAATACATACGAACAAAGGCAGGCAGGATGAGGCAGTGAGGCACAAAATAAAAACAGGAGACAAACATAAAACCCACAAAACACAGAGTAGGCCATGGGTGCACAGTGCCCTCCAGGGGTGATCCATCACTAGACATAGTGTATCAGTTTCTGTACTCAGTATGTCTACTATGTCACTCATGACACTCTCTCATCAGATTCATGAGATACTGTAGTCACCTGAAATGCTTTTCAATTCATAGATATGAAATTCACAAATTAACTCGTGACATTTCTTACTGTGCTTTAGACCATCAGTTATCTTGTGCAGAGGAAGGGTGAGTACAGAGTCAATAATATTATTAGTGCTACTACATCTACTGTAAAAAATCATATTATGACAAGAAACACTCAGTTAAGTAAGGAGAAAAGACAGTCCATTATTACTTTAAGAAATGAAGGTCAGTCGGTCTGAAAAATCTCAAGAACACTGAATGTTTCCACAAGTGCGTGACCAAAATCATTAAATACTATGAAAAAACTGGTCAGATTAAGATCCATTTATCAAAATTAAGGGCACCAGCATGGCTACCAGAGTCTTTTGCAGTGACATTCCATGCCCTTCTGATTCTGATAAAGTCAGAAAAAGAAAGCCATTACAGAAAGGCACCAAACTACCCACACATCAGAGCCTGCTACACATGGGGTCCGGCAGGCAAAGAGCCAAATAAAAGCATAGGATTAAATGATTGAGCACTTTTTATTATTTTTTTCCCACCTCCCAATCTCTAGAGATTACACAAAATAGTGGTTCTCCAAGTGAAGTTATCCATCAGTTCTCCAAGTGAAGTTATAGGAGAATTACCTTTTTTTTCTTTTTTCAATATTTAACTGTCCAGTTTTTGGGAACCTGTGAAAAATACAGTTATTTAAATTACCATAGTCTCGCCATTAGGTCTTTCTAATAAAATGGTGTGTAAATGGTGTGTTTATACTGTACTGTACATAAATGAGACATACACCACCTGTAAATAAATAAATAATTAATCTCCATTTCAGATGGGTCAAATTAATGGATGAGCAATAAACAACTAAATAGATTTGAAAGGATGGAAATGTGATTAAGAACAGTTCAACACATTATTAATAAAATATTACTCAACCATCAACTTTGTGAAAAAAATGTGGTTGGAAAAATCAGGGTAGATCAATGAATGCTTGGAGTAGTTGCATCCTAAAACACTGACAATAGAAATCACTGCTATCTTAAATATCTTAGTTAAAGTAAGAGCATTTGACTGTGTGAGAAGTAACAGGATTTTCACTAAACAGCTGTGTGGCCATAAGAAATCCACTTGTAAGTCCACTTGTAAAAAGGGTTCAGTTTGCTAGGGAGCAATGGAAAAAGGTCATGTGAGTGCAGATTCCAGTGCCATGTGTGCATTGTGCATGTGGTTTCTTCAGTTGGCTAGGTCTAGCAATCAGCATCTGATGTGGCAATAAAATTATGTTAATTGACTACACAGGGGCACAAGGAATCATTTCAAACATGAACTGGTTACCATGTTATGTGCTGTAATTACAACTAAAATTTTTGTTGTGGTTTACATTATTTTTCCAATAAAGAAACTAGGTAAATAGTTAAGTTAAGCAATAGTTAAGCAATTAAGTTCTGATCTTTGTTGTCATTAAATTATTTTATTGCACCTCTAATAGACTGCCTACCAGATTACTGAGTAATCAGATCATATCCAGTTTACATTTTAAGTATATTTATAAAAATGTGCTTAGAATAGATAGAGTTTGCATGTTTATAAAAAAAATTTGGCCATTTTAAATAAGTATAAAATGTGAATGAATTAAAATGCACAATAAATAGTTTTTTTCTCCAGTATAATCCCATTCATGCATCATCCAAAAAGTCTATTCAAGTGGGCTTATACAGTTCACTATTTTCTAGGTGCTACTTATTGTGTTTCTGTCCATTCTAATTGGCAATGTCAGTGTTATGTTTCTAGCAATTTAAATCTGTCAGCAACATGTAGTATTACCTGGCCTAAGAAAGCTATATTAACTTAAGAGAAATGCCATTGTTTAACAACCTACACACTACTTCATAATAGGAACTTACACATTACAGCAAAATAGAATCAAACACTTGCCATCTGTTATTTGCACCCACAAACACACATGCATGCACAAACACACACACACACGTTCACACGCAGCTCCGTTTATCTAAGTTGCCGGCGTGGGCTGGTGTTTTCACTCTGGTGGTCTGACTGGAAATTTACATTGTGATTACCATAAACATTACCATAAACAATATGTCGGAGTACTGGAAATTCCTGCATTTCTCATTAACATTTATGTCATATGGAATTAATTTCTGAGCTTAGGCCCTCTGCAATATTTAATATTACTTATAACTCCACAGCAAAAGAATAGCAGCAAAACAGTCTTTATGAATATGAAAGCTATACTGTAGGCAAATCATAAGCTAAAGGTGAGTACAAGATCCAACAGCTTCTGTCATAAAGAACAGTTCAAACCAGGATTTGAATGAGTTTAAAAGGTCTTCATTGTTACCAATGTTATATTAATTGACATAATACTTATTGAAAATTAAGATTGCTACACTACTAACACTACGTATTGTGGATGTAGAATTAACAGGTCTTCTTCAGGGTTCTTGACATCACTCTGAAGCTAATTAGATTAGATTAGAAATTATACAAGATTAAAGGATAGCATCTATTTTCTTTAAGCCATTTTAATTCCTAGTAATGCAACTATTCCATGTCTTGTACACTGTTCTCTTGCTTAAACATTTCCTTAACAAATGTTTCATAATATGATACCTCTGCCTTCAGCTTTATCAATCATGTTGTTTGCCCTTTGAGTGATTGGGCATGACCTTTTGTCTTCTCTGAGTGCTGTGTCTGCTCCATTAATGGCAAATATTTTCTCTTCACCTAGCGCTAGCACTTAAAGAGCAATAAAAAACGAACAGTAGTCTGAGCAATGTGTAACTCACCTGTAGACATCTCCCTCCCCGGCCTCCCACCCATAGCTCTCAAGAGCCAGAGGTTCCCAGTTATACCAGTGTGAGGTTAAGTAAACAATTCATCATCATGTCTAAGTGACCTAAATTAATTTGTCTCTCTCATGTACGTGCTCAAAAACAGTTTCTGTCAACTATTCCAGTCTCTGATAGATCTGGATTGATCGCTGATAGATTAAGGGACTGTTTTAACTTGTTTACACTGCTGACTTGGAATGTACGGGTGCACGGACTAAAGAAGGAGAACGGAGCAAAGGAGATGGTTATCAACTGCAGAAAGAACAGAACCCCATCTCCTGTTGAATCTTTCCAAGTAAAACCATTCAGCAAATATTTAGGCATTTACAGTTAAGTGAGTTTTTGGATGCATTAGATATTTTCAGTGTTTCTGATTGACATGGTCTATACAAATCTTGTATACTGGGTGCCCTCAAACATCTACCAGACCTCAAGAATCAAGGCTTATCACATCTTTACTGTAATTTTCCTTGTTCACTCACTATTTAATTTAGTAAAAGGCAAGGGTAACCCTAAATAAATACATAAAATTCACAGGAGCATGACAGCCTACTTTTTGAGGCTGTGAACCTGCCTACCGTAAATCATAGCCAACTAGAACCTTGCTTAGTAAATTTTGTAACCAATTTAAGACAAATATGAAGACAACTGACAAAGGTTTGAGCCATCTGATTTAAAACTTTTTTCCCCTGTTTCTAAATATTACGATTTGCCTTCAGGGCAGTCTAACCATTAATTATTTCATATAAAGCAGCAAAATATTCTGCACTATAAAACACACTAGGATGCTTAAAAAAGTAAAAACTTTTAGACACAATGTTTGTTTAAATCTATTTACATTATTTCTCCCAGTGATAGATTATGGTTTTAAATTACATGATTAGCCAGCAGAACGTTGCAGTGCACAAAAGAGATCCCAGGCATAAATAAAGCATCAATATTTATAAAGAACAAGGTCAATATACAAACAAAAAAGGTATGGTATAAATCAACCTATATCAAAGCTATATAGAACTTGTATGAATTGTTTGAATTACAAAGGTTTAGTTCAAGTTATAATGAATGTGTATCATTTTATGTGTTCAAATTTAATAATTTAAGTATTTAAATATTATCTGTGAAGAAAAAAAACCCCTCATATAATATGATCACTTGTGCCTCATGAAAAATGTCTTCCATACTAAAATAGACATTAAGGCATGGAATATATGTCTTTTATTAGAATAATTTAGTTCTGTGTTTATTTATAGTATCTAGTAAAACTACCCAGCTTCTACAAAATTCTACTGTTTAAATTTAAGGTGTGTAAGATGTGATATATTAGTAAATTCAAATTAGGCTGAGGTCTGTAGATAGCCGATTTTTGGACCAGATTCTTCCAAAGTGCTTTATCACTACACAAAATGTTCCCATCTCTTAGACTAGAAAAGCTGGCAGATCATTTAAGGTTAGAACCAAGGCAATATGCTTATTGTCCAAAAGCCCATGACCAGCATTAGCTTTCTCTATTACACAGGACAGGAAAAACAAGTAAAACTACAAAATCAACCATTCTGACCAAAGAAAAACAAAAGGTCTTGTTTCTTTAAGATACTTCTTAAAGAAAAGCATCACAATTAGGATAAAAAGTCACTTTGAAGGATAGATTTCAAACTACATAAAACATTTCTTTACAATAAACAACAAAGCTTTCATTTCAAATGTCAAGGGCAAGTTAAAGAAAAACAACTGTATAGGTAGGTTATTTATCTCAGCATAATGTAGCATATCTAAACCTATCAAATGCATTTGCAAACTGCAAGGAAAAAAAAAAAGCAACCTCTCATATAAGGCAAAGAAATTATGACTCCATGACATGATATAAGGGGCAGCAAGTGACCTGAACTACTCAAAACAGAAAGCTTCTTTAAGACTCATTTCTTCTTTTGTTTCAGAACTACAGAAGATGCAAATTTAAGAAAGTGGACAAAAAAAAGGCATTTTAACAATCAGCTATATATATAAAAAAAAAGAAATCTACACAATTACTTATGACTTTTGAGAATATGTAAAAATGTACAGTACATTGCTTCTAAACAGACAAAATCTAACAGTTGGCAGTGTACAATTTAATTCACAAACTCAAAAAAATTATATCATCATAATCCTGAATGGTGTTTAAAAAAATAAACAGGAAAAAGTTTAAGAAAGCATTACAGAAAAAAACCTACTTAAATAATAATGATAATATTTAAAAAATGAAGAAGATAAAGAATTCTATTATTAGTCTGACAAAGATTCTCTTGGTCACACCGAACAATAAAGTAGAAATTACTAAAATTGCAATTTCAGTAATGTTTCTTGCCATATTGTATCCCTTCTTTAAAAATATCATGTGTTTGGAACAGCCTAACTTTTCAAAGCTTTGGTGAACAGCAGTCATATATTTACAAACAACTTCAAAATCAAAACAGGTTTATATATAGCCACAGTGTTAATTACAAGCAATGAAAAATTGGCCACATTCCCCTACAACACTTGATCATCATGTTTGTACACAACTTATTCACTTATTTTATTCAGATTTCAGGCAAATAAAGGCAGTGGAGCTGTCAAGGTTCATTCAAACATTAAAAAGTACACAAATGAATACAATTTAATTTGATCTAAAATATTTTTTCTCTAAATATGTACCAATATAATAAAATTGAGCATATGAAACCTGACATTCATATGGACACACCAGTGCTCCAAAGACATAATTATAATTAAGTAATGTGACATTATGTAGAAAAGTTAGAGTGGCTAACCATTATAAAAATGGGGGGGGAAAAGTAATAAAAAAAAAAAAAAAAGGGGGGGGGGGGGGTTAAAAGCCTTATATATGGAGAATAGTCTTCAGTTAAGATAGTTGGTGGTGATGAGAGGTGCTGAGCGATCATTTGTAAGTGTGCGTCGGAGTTTCACCCCCCTGCGGATCATGCTTAGCATATCATTGCCACCACTTGGGAGCTGATTGGTATCATTTCCAGACACATCTGAATAATGTGCAGTGTCTGGAGCTGGAACAGATGACCAGCGCTGTAGTGTAGCATTCTGTCGAGGTAGTTGGCACTGCTGTTGATCATACTGCTGGATTGGATTATGTTGTTTGGGAAGCTGTGAATGCTGAGGTTTTATGTTCAGAACTTGTTGCTGATTGTGTTGTTTGTGGTCATGTTGAAGAGGGTGCTGGTGTTGTGCATGGATGTATTGTTGATATTGTGGCTCCCGTTGTGCTTGATTGTATTGTTGATATTGTACTGGGTGTTGCTGCTTGTTGTACTCTTGGTGGCACAGTCTTTGTTTTTGGTTGTACTGTGGATGATTGTCAGTGTGGTGTTGGAACTGCCTTTGATGTTGCTTGCTAGTTTGGTAGATCTGCTCTGAGATACCTACCGGTGGCTGCCCAGGGAACATTGCATAGTATGGGGTGGGCATTGTACTCATATTTTGGGTGGTGGTGGAGGGTATATGTTTAGCAGGTGGCAAATCAGAGCTGGAGTGTCGAGCAGCTTCAAGGGGCAATTGTAGGCACCCTCCCTCATTCTCACTAAAGCTTTGGGCCAAACCAGTGTGGGATGTAGCTGGTTTTAGTGGCACCTAAGAAGAGAGGTTAATGTGAATATGTTTACTAATTTTTTTTCATTACACAAAACCGTTTAAACAATTAAAATCTACCAAAACAGAACAGTATATGATCACAGGACTTGCACACTAAGGTTCAGCAATCATATCCATCAGAATCAGAATATTTAATTATTACCACTTAGTGATTACCTGCGGTGTGGAAATGGGGATTGGCACTCCTCCACTGATGGTACCACGTCGAAGATTGGCTTTGCTGGATGGTTTACGCCTGATGGTGGCTGTGTGATGCTGATGTAGCAGTAGTGACTCGGGCTCAGTCAGCAGGCTTACAGTAGATGCAGGTCTCTTGTTCTGGAACAGCTTACGGTAGTTCAGGCTCAGCTCACTGTTACGTGGAATTGTGCATGATTTGTCAAAATCAGAAGGGCTGGAGTTGTCATCACCTCCGTGAAGAGAGATATAGTCATAATCTGAGAATAAAGTAGAAAGGCAAAAAGAAAAAAAGAAATAACATAGGTCAGATAAAATAGGAGAAAAACAAAATGCTCAGCAGCATGACAGTCTACTTTTTTTTTATATTGGCACCATATTTTCAACCAGGAAAAGGTTCTTCTCTGTGTAACAAGGCACTTTTTTGGGATGTTCAATGGAACTAGCCTAAAACCAGTAGTTTAAAATATGACAGAACTTACACATTCATTAAGACCTCAATTAGATGAAATGTTTAAGTGTGAATATGAAATGAGATGCATATAATATTTAGGGAACCTCTGTTGCATGTGGTGACTGATGAAACATACATA
>JAQMYK010000036.1:27630201-27640255 GCA_030014345.1 Clarias buthupogon
AAATGCGCGTGCACTTTGCGAGCTCGTACCCGGCTCGTAACGAGCGCGCTCTGCCCTCAAGCGCGAGCATTGGTTAATGGCAGTCATGTGACTGATGCAAGCCACATCCTTTTATTTAGCAAAATTGAGATTAATACATTTTATTGTTCAGGGGCAAAGACAGGGCTCCATACGCACTTACACATAAAAAAGGGCACTTGAGGCATCCTGGAGGAAATTGGGGCGGGTGCTCAAGCACCCTCCGCCCCCCTCTGCACTGTCAAGTAACATTATACCTACATTTCGGTATTACTCAAGTCAGTATGTACAGTATACAGTATAAAAAAGCCCCACTGTACGGCGGTCTATGTTTAAAGAGGGCGCCTTTGGTCCACAGAAGCCCCGCTTGCTGACGTTTTGTGAGTGTCATGTGATTAGCCGCGGTCCGTACACAGGGTTCAATGAGAGCTGTTTGCCCCACCCATTTCTTCAACGCCATCTAGCTCAATGTACGATTCACTTAGAAAGGGGAAAATCGCCAAAAATACTATCGACGGGCGGATCGGATCGCGTTCATCCGAGAAGAGACACAAGAGCATCCGTCAAGAGCTTGCTGTCATTGCGGTATTTTTCTTTTTAAACAGGTTTTCCTCACGGCTGTAAACGCACATGTGTAACCCTGTCTTTCAGCAAGTCGAATTCAAAACGGGTAATACAAAGCGCACACTGACAGCGGACTCTGCTTACAGAATGCATTGAAAAAATATCGCAGAATTACGTTGTTCGAAACAGCTGCGTGTGCCGCGTGCGCTCCGTTAGCGAAGCCGTCCGGTTGTTTGCATGAAGCCTACGGATGTGTGGAGAAATTCAAATTACAGCAGCTAACGGAGAGGACAAAACCGCCATCGGTCTGCAGAGCAAAAGGAAAATAGTTATTTACCTTTCGGATTTTATACAAAAGAACCCTCTATGACACATCTTTTCATACCGGTTTTTATTTTTTTTTATTTTTAAGGCTAATGTCGGCCACGGCTCGAGGCGGAATGAACCACAGGCCGTCAATTTCGGGAAGATATTTATCTCTTCAGGTTTTTTAAAAACCTTTGTATGTCCCCTTTCCCGTCTTTGGTGTGTCTGTGAACGGATGCGATAGAAAAAATAAAATAAAACCCGTTTATCTAAAGTTATCGATGGTTGTGCAAGGAGTGCCGGCCGCGACTGTCATTTTAGGGAAGCGACTATGGATTGTAGAAGAGAAATGTGTTAAGTCCCTATCGGATTTCTGGAACAGAAAGACAAGGACTTAAATGTAACGTCGTGGAGGCATACACACCTAACGCTGTGTGTAAAACCACCGCTCGGATATTACTGCACCAAAAAGCTCGGGAGGACTCGGCCTTGTGTGTAGGCCGGCCTTGATGTTTTCACCACCATCACAAGCCCTCCGTTTCTTGCCTAAAGCTCCTCCTGAGCGCTGACCCAAAGGCATAGCTTCCATACTTGCTCCCTTCATCCCTTCAAACGATTGCTTCATCCATCCCCGTGTGCTGTTCTTCAACTGAATGTGCATATGAACACACATATGTCAGAATTCCCAATGCTTGGGAGTTGAATACGTGCCAATCAAGGATTATTTGCTATTTGTTCATACTGTCATCCCACATCCACAGGAATAAAAAAAAAAAAAAAAGGCATTTTTATTGGGACATTGGGAAGATGGGCTGTTTGGGCAACAGTAAAACAGAAGACCAGCGTAATGAAGAGAAGGCCCAGAGAGAAGCAAACAAAAAGATAGAGAAACAGTTACAGAAAGACAAACAGATATACAGAGCGACCCATCGGCTACTGCTGTTAGGTAGGTTTTTTCAAATGCAATGTTTATTGCTGCAAAAATTTATATACTGATTATTTTCTTAGCCTGATCAAATGCTGATGGATTTTTGATGACCTAATTTGTTTGAGGTGACTCAGGTGTGTGTGTGTGTGTGTGAGAATTGTTGTTGTATTTACACTGAATATTATCTGCATAGATAACCAGCTGCATCACTCTCTTGACGATGTTCGAATATTAGAAATAAAGATGTGGGTTCTGAGCTTTTATACTGTCCCCATCTGCCAGCTTTTCCCATTGTAGTAGTATCATGCTATCGTAAGAGTATTGTCTTCAAAGCGTTTGTAAATATTCTTTTTGTTCTCACACTCATGGGAGGTTTTCTACTAGAACTTGGAATCTGACTGTGGTGATTTGCCCTTTTAGCCACAAGACCATTAGTCAGGTTGAGCATGGATGCTTGGGGCACAGTAAGCATTACATTTCATCCCAAGGATAAAGCAAGGGTGAGGTCAGGGCTCTATTCAGGCCACTGGAGTTACTCCACATCTTTCTTTTCGGCCCATGTCATTATGTCCCTCACTTCGTGCATAGGGGCACAAACACCCTGGAAAGGACCTTCCACAAACTGTTGCAACAAAGTGTACAGGATTAAAATGATTCTTTGATAGAGATAATAGGCCTTGCCCCAAACCTTGACAGACATCCCCAGACCATTATTCCTTCACTGCCTAACTTTTTAATGTTGGTATTATTTGTTCCAGAAGTGAAAGAGATCTTCTGGCATCTGCCAACCCCATATTCTTCAGTCCAATTGCTACATAGTGATACATGATTAATCACTCCAGAAAACCTGTTTCCACTGCTCAGTAGTCATAGTATGCTTTACACTCTTTAGCTGATGCTTGGCATTGAGCATAGTGATCTTAGACTGGGAAGACAGATTATTAACTTTGACTATATTTTTAAATCCGTTTTCCCACACTGCATGAAGCTTCGACCTGTCATCTCAGACTGTATGTTGCAGCGTCTGGGCATGATGTGCATGCTCACATTGTATGCTTAAACAGAACCCCTAAGTTGGTTTGTTTTGTAAACAAAAGAGAGTATGGAACAAAAATGGTTGTGTAGATTCAGGGAATATGTTTGGAAGCAAAAAATTGGACGTACAGTGGAACCTTGGATTACGAACATAATTCGTTCCGGAAGGGGGCTCATATTTCAAAACACTCATAAATCAAAGCGAATGTCCCTATAAGAAATAATGGAAACTCAAATGATTCATTCCCCAGCCCAATATATACACAAAAATAATGAATACAAAATAATAAAGTAAAAATAAAACTAATTAACCTGCACTTTCCTTTTAAAAAAAGTAAAAATAAATCTATACAGATAAATGTTTCCATTAAAAGAATTAAATAGCAGGCGCTGTGTATGTATGTGTGTCTGTGTTGTGTATGTGTGTGAATCTAAAATAAGAGGAGAGGAGAAATCAGACCCTCTCCCTCTTCTCATCTTACACAGTAACCCTTCCTCCTCTCTTATTTGAGTTTCTCACACACACACACACAAAATTAACAGAAAGACTGTTCCATCGGGAAAATTAACAAGGCACATCGTTAACGACACACGCATGTGCACACACTAATGGAATCACTGCTGTAAAGTAAAAATAAAACAAATTAACCTGCAATTTACCTTTGAAAAGAATCGTGACAGAGCAATGGTTCCATTTAGAGAGTGTGTGTATGTATGTGTGAAAAGGCGAGAGGAGGAGGGATGTGTGCGAGAATGCGAGAGGAGGAGAGGTGTGTGAGTTAAGGCGAAAGGAGGATGGGTGTGTGTGAAGGCAAAAGGAGGATGGGTGTGTGTGAAGGCGAGAGGAGGAGGGGTGTGTTTGAAGGGGCATGGTGTCCATTGATGCGCACACACAAAGTGCAGGCTGATACAGAGAGAGAGAGAAAATGGATCTTTAACCTCTTTAATGAGACTTTCTTTTGCTTTACCATGAGCACACGTGTGTTATAATAAACAGTACACTCGTGCTGCACACACACGCATACAAACACAAAATAAAATATGTTTTACGCATACACGTAGTCACAGTGTTGTAGTAAACCGTACACGTGTACGGATGTTGATTATACTAGTGAGAGACGCGCACTAAAACCGAGCAGGGGAGACGATTACCCACAATTCTGCAGCTCAAGAGAGAGAAAAACCATTGGCTCAGTTGTGATCACGTGACACTCTGTGTCAAAACAAGAAGCGCATGCATGGTACATGATACTCGGTATTCGTAAACCAAGACTTGTTCGTTTTTAAGTCTATTTATTAAAAATCTTTGCTCGTCATGCGGAACACTCACAAACCGTGTTACATGCAATCCGAGGTTTCACTGTACGTTAAAATGAATTCATGTAGAATTGTGGAAAAACTGTGGTTCTGCTCACTCTGCAAGACTAAGCTAACCAAAACTTCTGACAAGTCTGAAGGCAATCCAGATTGTCTGGAAGCCAGCTGATCAGGCTGAACTTCCAGATGATTTTAAAATGACTCTGATATAAAATAGGGGCAAATCCGTATAGATTCTACTTGACCTTAGACTTGTGTGCAGTTGCTCAGCCATGGAAGCCTGTTTCATAATGTTCCGATACACAGTTCTTGTGATGAAGTTGCTTCCAAAGGCTGTTCAGAGCTACTGTGTGTAGTGAGTGAAGCAACAATGGTGGGACAGCACATGGCAACCCCACTATGTGAGATTGTGTGATGTACTACTTTGTGGCTGAGGTGATGTTGGACCTAGAAACTTCCGTTTTACAGCAATAGCCCTTACATTTGCCTGTGGCACATCTAACAGTGCAGAAGTGAAATGTGGCATCCTATGACTGTGTATTGTGTAGACACCATGCTCTTCAATGAGATGCGCTCTACTGTTAACAATGGGAGTGGCTGGAGCACCTCAAATTAATTAGCAATTGGCCACGCATTCTGTTTGTGGGTGTGATAGGAATAAGTGCATTTTCCTTCAATTTTAGGTGGGAATTAACAAGATTAAGTATTAAAATCTACTGTCGTTTAATTTTGAGAATCAAAATTATTATTATTTAAGCCCTAATAAATAAAAACATAGTATTGAAGGAGGGTGCATTTTCATTCTACCACAACTGTAGATTTTGTACATTTTTGCTACTGTATATACTAGAAACTTTTTGTTGGGCCCAGTAGCTGAATATGAGACAGTAGACCAGAATTTCGGGTTTCATTTATAAAGCTGTCACCTGGCCAAACTGACCATTTGGTGGAGAAGGGCCTCCCCTAATCTAGGTTTTATGGCAAAGTAGCTAGATAAAAGCCTCTCCTCAGTGTGAAACACACAAAAGCCTGCTTGCAAAAAAGCACCGAAGGACTGGTCTTTCATGGAGATGTTCCTCATGAGAACCAGTTTCATCATAGCATTTGATGGTATCAGACTACATAGGTCAGTCTTTGCTCCCCATATGGATCAGTGAGCCTTGGCTGCCCATAACCTTGTCCCTGGTTCACCGGTTTTCCTTCCTTGGACCACTTTTGGTATGTCCTGACCACTGCAGACCGGTCACATCCCACAAGACCTGCAGTTTTGGAGTTGAACTGAAACAGTAGTCTAGCCGTCACAATTTGGTCCTTGTTACAGTTATAATATCTTGTGCCAGTGGCACCTGGAAGTGGGTAGGCAGCAAGTGAATGTTATGTCCCTGAAGTATGTACATACATATACTGACCCATGCAATATTATTGTAGTACAGCATATACATGTGAAATTTACATTTATTTGATATTTCTATTGTAAGTTTGCCCACTTACAAAGAAATGAAGGGTCTATAATCACCATCATAAGTTTATTGTAAAGGATAGAGACAGAATATCAACCTAAAATTCAGAATAATCACCTGATACAAAGGTTATGAATTGATTTGCATTTCAATGAGTAAAATAAATATTTGATCCCCAAGTACAACATGACTTATTACTTGGTCAAGAAACCCTTGTTGGCAAGCACAGAGGTAAAAAGTTTCCTGTAGTTGGTTACCAGGATTGCAAACATCTCAGGAGAGATTTTGATTCGCTATTCTTTGCAGATATTCTCTAAATCTTTAAGGTTTCTTGCCTGTTGCTTAGCAACTCGGAGTTTCATCTCCCCCCATAAATTTTCTATAGGAGTACGGTCTGGAGACTGGCTAGGCCACTCAATGACCTTGATGTGCTTCTTCTTGAGCCACTTCTTTGTTGCCTTGGTGGTATGTTTTGAGTCATTGTCATGCTGGAAGACCCATACTGGACATATCTTCTGGAGGTTCTCATCCAAAATTTTACAATACATGACAGTCCTCACAGTCTCCCAATCCTTCTCTGTTCTCTGGCAAACATCAGATAGGCCTGTATATGTGCCTTCTTGAGGAGGCAGATTTTGCAGCGCTTTCAATCCATGCTTGCATATTGTTACCAATGATTTGCTTTGGTGACTGTGGTCCCAACTGTCTTGAGATAATTCAAAAGCTCCTCCAATGTAGTTCTGGCTGATCCCTCACTACATCCAATCTCACCGAGCATCTTGTTGATTCTCTAGTAGCCCATTTCAGCCTTTCCAGGTCTACAATCTTGTCCTTGATGTCCATATACAGCTCAGTACACAGTGAAACAAAACAATGTTCCTCCAGGACCAAGGTGCTACATACAACAGAAATGAACAGAAATTAACCGGCTAACAAGGCACCTAATTAGCTGAATAAGACAAACCAATTTGACACCATAAATTAAAAATATATATATATTTTACGTACTATACAAAAGACAACATGAAGTGCACAGTTCTTTGGTTGTAGCAGTAGTAGTGAGTTGTTGTTATAAGCAGCTTCTTAAATTAATCTGTGTACCAAATGAGAAAGTTTTTTTCCCACAAGTACTCTTTCCTGTCTCTGCTGCTACTTTTACAAGAAATGTTTACTGTTTTCTTATCCATCATGTCATTTACTTGCACTACCTCAGCTCACTATCACAGTATTTCACAGTACATTGCATTGTCGTGTTGCTGCTCTTGTTTGCACGTTTGCGTGTGCACAGCGTGTGCTGTATATGGTTGAAATGACAATAAAAGCCTACTTGACTTGACTACTTAACTACCCGGTCAGTGGGACCCAGAATGATCGTTGGTTGGAAGGGGATCAAATACTTATTTTACTCCCTTGAAATACAACTCAATTTATAATATTTATATAATGTGTTTTTTATTTTTATTTTTGATTGATATCCTGTCCCTATTCTTCAAAATTAACCTGTAATAAAAATTATAGACCCTTCATTTCTTTAGGAGGGCAAACTTGCAAGATCTATAGAGGATCAAATAATAATTTTCCCCACTGTATCTGCATGCACAAAGGCGAATAAAAAAAAATCAGCACTGAGATTATATTAAAACTTCTGTTGGCTGTAATGTCCTTTCAGCACTTTCCGATCAAGGGTACTGTCTCCCCAGTCACTACTACTGTATGTTTCATCAGTTCATTTTTAACTGAGGTAGGAGCAAAAATGGATGCTAGTGATTTGCACGGAAGAAGAGCAGCATGCAGTGATTTGTTTTTTTGTGGGATGGTGGTGGTGGCATTATTTATTGGAGCACAGTATGGAGGCTGTGTTTTATTGCAAAGAAATGTGTATGGATGGAGAAGTTCAAGGACTATCGCAGAGAATCGTTCCTGGTGACAAGACAAGGATTCATCACTACGAGTCTGAGAGTGAACGGAAGAGTATGAAATGGAAACATCGTCAATCACCGACCAGGAAAAAAAATTCTGTCAACCATCAGCTGTACAATTGATGCTTATAGTTTTCTGGGATTTTCAATGGACAGTATTTGAACATTAACACACACACCAGTCAGATGTATGGACTCCTTCTAATTCCATTGTCTTTCCTGATTTTTACTTCTATCTACCGTGTAAAACAATGAAGGCATTCCAAAATATGCAGTAATCGCCTTTGCCTTCAACAGTTGAGATATATCTGCTACTTATGCTCTGTAAAGCCTTCATAACAACTCCAAGCAAAGTTGCACTCTCTAAGCTTACTGTACTCACATTTAGCTTTGATTACAGCACACAATGTGGTGGACAGTTCATGTGTAAAAATGATTCCTCATGCTCCCAGAACCACTCTTTCAGTACTGGAATATTCCCATGCCATCAGGGAAGAAAAACTCTATAGGTGCCATAACCTGGTTGTTCAGTACATTTCAGGTCTTCAGGTCATAAGCTGACTTAATTTTGTTGTCACAGAACTGAGCCTAGACCTGACCAACTGAAGCAACCCCAGATCACAACACTGTGAGGCTTGTACAGTGTGTGCTATGCTCCCTGCATCGCTTCATTTGCTTCCCTTCTTAGGGGTTAGGGTTAGGGCTTTCTTGGCTTCAGCTTTCTTCACATTTCCATGAAATGCATTTTGTTCATTCACAGGAGCCACAACTTTGAGCAGTGGTTCATTTTGCTGTACAAAGGTTTTAATATAAGGATGCATTTTTATTTATTTCATTATTGGATGCATTAGAAATCAAGAAATCAGGTTGGAAAAACACAACACCCTTCTAACAGTCATTGAGCATGTTTAATTAATTGAATACACAAGATTACAGATGAACCCTGGCATGAAATTATGACTTTACAATTGTGTGTAAGTGATAAATAATCTGTCAAAATATGTACTACAGGTTATAGATTTACTCTTTTCCCTGGCAAACAATATGCAGGGAGATATGCTGGCTTAACACTAGCAAGCTGCAACCTCCAGCCAGCATTGCCATCAAGAAGAAAAGAACAAATATGCTACAACAGCATTATGAGTTTGGGTTTTGTTTGACCCAGTTAAGTTCTTTTACATCATCTTGGACTGAATGAAAATTGGGCTAATTTTAGTCAAATAAAATGTCCTTGCATAATTGAACTGCAATGTGAGTTCTAGTACTGAAATTGTTGTTTGAGCTGTTTTGTTGTGTCTTTCACTTCAACCTCACACACGGGTACTATGCCGTACAGCCCACCTGTTTTTCACCTTATGTTCAGTATTCACAAAATTACATACAGTATATTGAATAGGCTATCAGCCTGTTCAATATATATCTGTTTTGAGCATTGCTAATGTAGGCCATGCTAAGCTTTGATATTTGGTACAATAGGTGAGGTGTAGAGGATTAATTGTATTTTCTACTTAAGATATTGTCGACATACAATGGGCTTGTGAGGATGTAACCCAAAAATCAGGGTCCATCTGTATTTGATAATTGTGACTACAGTGGAACCTTGGATTGCGAGCATAATTTGTTTTGGAGGTGTGCTTGTATATCAAAACACTTGTATATCAAAGTGAATTTCCCCTATAAGAAATAATGGAAACTTCAACGATTTGTTTCACATCCACCCACCCACCCACCCAAAAATATTTATATAAAAATAATTAATATGAAATATAGAGTAAAAATAAAACAAATTAACCTGCACTTTACCTTTGAAAAGAATTGTGGCTGTAGTGACACATGCACACACCAGTTTACCGATAGAGACTCTCGCTCAACCAAGCACACACATGGACACATACACAAACGGACACACATGGACATACAAACAAAATAAAAGATGCTTAAGTGCACACACGTGGTCACAGTGTTGTAGTACACATGCGCACAGATGTTAACTGTCGCAGGCAGAACATGGTTACCCACAATTACCCACAATTCCGCATCGCGCGAGAGAGAATAACCATTGGCTAAGTTGTGATCATGTGATGCTTTCCGTCAAAACAAGAAGCGGACATGCGCGCTACTTGATGATACTTTGTACTCGTAAATCAAGACTGCTCGTGCAAGTAAAAATTTATAATTTTTTTTAGTTTTATAATTTTTTGCTCGTCTTGTGGAACGCTCGCAAACCGGGTTACTCGCAATCTGAGGTTCCACTATACTGCTAAAAGTTGTTTTGCTAAAAAGATGTTTTGCTAGTTTGGTCTAGGGCTGGGCGATATGGCTGAAAACTATCACGATATCAGTGTTTCATATCGGTCGATATCGATAATTATTGATATTTTTTATGACTCATTTAAAATAAGGCCCAGGAGAAAAATATATTACATTCAGACATTTTTATTTTAAACTTAACCTTCCTCTGATCATAGTCCCCTCAGTTATTAAGACAGAAATGTCAACAACCATGG
>JAQMYK010000036.1:27650740-27660931 GCA_030014345.1 Clarias buthupogon
ACTTCTGTTGGCTTGGTGGTGATCTCTAAATATAATTCACAGCAGTGAAAGGTAAAATGGCTGTCTTTTCAGTATTGTTCACTTGTGGAGTGAATGATTTGGGGATAAATGGAACTTTAACAGTGTTTACATAGCACATTAACCTATTTTTTTTTTTTTTAAGTTTGTTTTCCATGATGTGTCCACTAGAACCTTTTATTCTTATTAAATAGAGATGAATCTGCTCATGCTAAGGCTGCCATTATAGTTCAGCATTGCTGAATTAAAAATTAATTGGTTTCTTGGCTGATTCTGAGCCAATTATTTGGATTTATTTGGCAATTACTTAGGATTTATTTTTTATTAATTATTCTTTAGATTTTTGTAGTAGCTTCACAATTGGTTTTTGATGGGTTAGAATTGTTTGATGCTTGATACTCAAAAATATGCTGCGGTTTCCTGGAAATCATATACAATGTCCCAGAAAATATTCTTTTTTTGTGAGCAAGCAAGTATGGTGAGATATCAAATTTTTTTTGTGGGCATCCCTTTACATTTAAACTCATTCTCTCTTGCTTTTTCTCTCTCAGTCAATGGCATTAAATTGTTAACATTATTTGGATTACCTGTCTAGCTGCTACTCTGTATTTAGGCCAGAGGTGGTAATGGGGTCACTCTTTCTTTATACAAGTTCTAATATGAAATTTAAACTATGAGATGAATGTTATTATTGATAGAATTGAATAGAATATCTAGCACATTTTTCTTTACATTTTCTTCATGTACCCAAATTAGCATCGATAAATAAAGTATTTCATAAGACAATATAGTAAGGATAACATGAGGATACAGTACAACCGATACGTTTATTTATTTAAGAAACCACCAAATATTCACTCACAGGGAAGGCTGCTAAGGTATTTTACAGCTCTTTTTAGCAGAAAAACTTAATAGAAACGTTTCACAGAAAACATCACAAGAGCTGAACAGTATTTTACATCTTTCAGTGTTAAGCAATCTGCCATACCATTTTTTAGGAAAATGTTACAGTTTCACTAAAATGTATTTTTTTTAAAAGTTGTTTTTTTTCTTTTTAACTTATAAACAATGTGTAAGGTAAGGTGATGTTGTATTTAATCTTACCTACTGTACTAAAATCTGACAGTTTTGCAAATACGCAAAACCTACTTTTAAATTTACTGCATAATAGTTAAAATGTGGGACGTTACTTATTATAGTCCGACTTTCAATAATTATTAAAAACAGGTTTCTATTTCCAAATAAGGTGGCTGCTATATACAAATCAGTAAATGCACAATGGAGGCTAATTTACTCAAAGAGCTGTAACAAATGCTAGAGAAAATGTATTTGCACAAAATATACGGTGTATTCAAGATAAGATTAGAGGCTAAGCTTGGGGGACATGGTTATCCATTGGATGCGAGGTTAAATTAAAGTACATGTTTTTCAGACACCACAAATCTTATGGTGGTAATGCTCACTAGCAACCACCTAACAACATCCTAAGAACCTCCTGTGATAACATACAGTAGGAACTGCCTGTCAATGTTCTAGCAACCCCTTAGCAACACTAAACAATTGCTTAGGCTGCAAAATTTGGATTCTAAAGTCTGGAACTGTACTGGGAGGATGACTGCCATTATTCACATGGGTATTTTCGCATTTGAAATGGTGGTGGTTGAAAATGCTGTTTACCACCTCAGTACAAGTGAAGCCAAACCATGGTAGCAAAATGCCTTCCATGCTATTAATAGCCACAATGTTTCTATTACTTTTACTTTAATTCTCTCACAGCATATATAGCTTGTGTATGTTTCTCCTTGACTAGTCTTAGCGTACTTGTGCTAGTACCTTTGTTTCTCTATATAATGCCCAGCTACACAAATGTACTTATTCCAGTGTTTCACTAGGAACGTCTTTAATGACCTAAACAGGTGGAAACCACTTGAAGCGATCTCAACACTGTACAGGAGATGTGGCAAAACCTCCCAGCTGAGTCCCTGTAATGTGCAAGTGGAAGTACTATATGAGGTCGTACATTGTACTGCCATAACAGAACTCCTTTGGTGCTCAAATCAGGTCATTTTTTTCATTAAAGGAAAGGCCCATTAAAGGAGATCTTTGGGAGTCCAGTGTTTTAGCATTGACAATGACATGAAGCAGGAAGTCTGATGAAGCCTATGGCATAATGAGCAAACTTTGTACCATGATGGTTTACAAGTACTAGTGAAACATTGAGATAAGTGCATTAGTGTAGCAAGGGATTATACCGTGAACTTAACTGTACTCTTCTAACTGTGTTCTGTTATTCTGCAAAATCAAAAGTCCTGGTTTGACTTGAATCCCCCTTGTTGAATGTAAAGACCATACCACAAACAGTTCCGAAGTCAGTATGATCAGTGAATTAATTTCGGCAGTATTTTAGGATATCTCAGGGTTTTCTTTCCATTGAAAACTTTACTTGAAAATCTTTACTTTAGTACACGTATTTGGTATCATGCAAGCAATCTGTAATATGATTCCTAGGTCAGTAAGTGTATTTTTAGACTGGGGATTATGCTATCAATTTATCCAATGAACTGATCTCCCTTTTTCTTCACCCATGCTTTGAATCTCCTTTTTTTCTTTAGGAGCTGGAGAATCGGGCAAAAGCACTATAGTCAAACAGATGCGCATTTTACATGTCAATGGCTTCAATGCTGAGTAAGTGCCATTTCCATGTCTACTTTATGCATGATAAATGATATGACAAACATGTGGCAAACAATAAGAAACTGTCATTGTATTATAACATCAAGTGGCAACATTTCGTTATCATAGTTTATGTTGTTAGTTAATACTTTCTTCTATTTTTGGAAGATTCTTGATGGTAGGGTAGCACAGATCTGACCCTGAATATTGTTATTGTGCTAATATTATCCTTGAATGGACGTGTAATATATGGTTTGATATGATGTACTTTCTAATTCAATCAAGCATATACATATTTACAAAGTTTTTGTCTTGTACTTGATCATACAGTAGGACACAAATTGTTGTAAAGAATGGTGCCATTGTGCCTATGATGTTTCAAATAAAAAAGCTTGCAGAGAGCAGGCTGGTCATCGTAAGGATGTCCGTTTTGGATCGGTTTCAGTTGTTGACTGTCCCCATTTTTTTTAAATTAAGCATACAGTTGTGTCGGTGGTGCAGACAGAACAAGTGGATTGGATGGATGGTGGTATATACTCATCAACTCCTTTCTTAAGATTTCAGTACAGCTCCAGTGTGAAAATGGTGGGTAATTGTGTACTACAGGCCATTTTTTTCCATGATATTTTTCCAGGTTTGGGCAGGTCTAATGGAATGAGGCAGTGGGCTTTGAGTTTGACACATGTGACAATGATTAGCTTTGTTTTTCTATGAATCAATGCCCCTAATTACATATGCATTTCCATTATGTATTTTCATCACTTTTATTTGCAGTTTTTGTTCCTTATGAACATGTACACCAATCAGCCCCAACATTAAAACCATTAACATTAAAACCACCTAGGTTTTAGGTTCCCATTTCGCCCCTAAAATAGCTCTGACCACCGAGGCATTACCACTGAGTGCAAGACCTCTTGCAGGTGTGGTGAGGTATATGGCACCAGGGTGTGTACAGTACAGTGTTACACATCCTTTAAGTGCTGTAAGTTGCAAGGTGGGGTCTCCATGAATCAGACTTGTTTGTCCAGCACATCCCATCGATGCTCTGGTGAATTTGGAGGCCAGATCAACAACCTTAAATTATTTGCCTGCTGAACCCCATACACAGCAAACTGTGATGCTGTGAGTGTTCTGGTACTTTTCTATCCAAGCAAACATTCATGTTTTTTCACTGATTTGTGTTACATTAGCATTTTCTGTGAGATCACACTAGGCAGGCTAGCCTTTGGTCCCCACAGGCATAAATGAGCCTTGGGCGCCCATGATCCTGTCACCAGTTTACTAGTATATAATTGATAATCAATTTTATTCAGTTCACCAGGTGGTGTTGGTGTTAATGTTATGGCTAATTGGTTTATTTTGAAAATGTATTTATGTTGCTACATTTTATATCCTTGAATAATAGTATATTTATTATCATATTGGTAATATTTTCCCTTATGGTTCACACGTCTTCCTCACCTCTACTTGTAGTAAAGTTCTAAATGTTTTTAACACCTGTTACAACTTATGAAAACTTTCATGCAAAGCAGATCTAAATGAAGTGTAGTGTTTTTATGATTAATATGTATAATATTAAATGATTAATACAAAATGTAAAGTAAAAATAAAACAAACCTGCACATTATCACACACTAACACACACACCAGTTTGCCGAGAGACTCTCACTCACACAAGCATGCATGTGCACACATCCTAGTTTGCCAGTCAAAACGAAGCAATCGTACAGAGACCCCAGCATAATCTTATTTCTGGCCAGGTCATCATACATTGGAAATTTTATTGTAGCCCCTACAGCCCCAAGGCTAAGACTATGTGTAACAAAAAAAAACTCCAGCTCATGTTTTTGAGCATTGATTATTAAGCCTACAGAACATAGGCTAGACTGTGCACCACTACCTACTGTAGCTAAGAGACAACAGTGGCTCGCTGTCTCAGAAAAATCCCCACCCCACTAGAGTCTCAACTATGTTTGTCTACAGCACAAACTTATTAGTTCGTCTCTGGATACACAATCGTGACTTTTCCCTCTCTGTGCCAGAAAACACAACAATTACGTACTTGTATTAACAGATGACCAAATCACTTAAGTTTACTTGAGCATAAAAACAAAAGTCAATCTAATCAATTTTAATAACAACCACACACACCGATTTATAAAGGACAACAGTAATTAGAGCAATTATAAAGCCAAGATGTGTAAAACTTATTATATATATTTATATAATAAGTTATAGCTTCTTCTTTGGCCTCAGCAAGCCCTATCTATAAATCACTCACACACCCACCAACACACACGTCAGGTAACTTCCAAACGGACTTCCTGTCATATCCGAATGGTGCCGCTATTTATCGCTCCACGTGCGCTCGTTAATTAACTTGAGTCTCCTTCATTCTCCTTTATAGCTTTAAAGAATCCTATCAGTTTGAAATATTTTAAAATAATTCCTTATCATGAATCCCTTTCTCTTGTAACAACTTTTTTTTATGGACACAAAACTTCTTCTTGTTTTACATTTTGATCTAGCAAGCATTGTCTGGTGCTCACATGGGTAACTTGTAAATTGGGCCAATCAGCAGCAATATGAATATAAAATATTTTTTACTTTTATTTGCAGTTTTTGTTCCTTATGAACATGTACACCATTATTGATTGTTCATCGTACAGAGACCAAAATTATTAAACAAATACAATAATTATCATACATCTGTCACCACTGGACTGATGAAAAGAGATAGAGAGGATAGAGAAGCCCTGCCCACTAAGAACAGTTATAGGTTCACTTAGTACAAGTTAAACCAGTATGCGCTCTCTCTCTCTCTCTCTCTCTCTCTCTCTCTCTCTCTCTCTCTCAAAAAAAACAAAAAAACTCCAGGATATTGTATACAATGTAATACATGAGAGGGGATGCTGCTGTTCTGGATATCAGCATTGCTGTGATGTGGCCATAAGCATGTATTAAAGCTGTGCTGATATCCAGCACAACAGCACAACCTTGAGTGTCATATTACTTTTTTAACAGTACCACAAACACCATTATTAATCAACAGTTTCTGATTTGTTTAACCAGTTAGTTCGCCTCCCCACCAACACGTATCCTTCCTCGATTGGCAGAGTTGGGAACTGTTAGCATCACACAGTTAGTGTAATTAATTGGTAAAAGTAGTTTTAAATTCTTACCGGTGCTATGACGCCGAAAACTGAGCGGAGTAAATCATGGAGTTGGTGGAAAGTCCTGTAAATATCTTAAGTTTGTATTTATATATTTACGGCTCAAGCACTGCAGGACCCTCTTGTTTTCCTAAGGATCCTTTTTCCCCCACCTTTTTGGGGGGTCTTAACTTGCTCAAACACTCAGGTACATCGGCAAACAGGTTGGAATCTGCTGCCATTAGGAGGCCTAAGAGTCTGATCCCCAGGCGTCAGGGGCCCTCAGACAAGATTTTGCTGCATAGCTCATACACACTTGCACGTATGCACACGAAACCCGGTACACATTTAGAGCTTATTGAGCCAAACAACTTTCGCACTGCATTTCCTGGGTCCAGTTCAACAGGAAGTCAGTTATTTTGGGTCGTTTGCAAAAAATGCATCCGATGGATTTTGATATATTCCTCCTAGGGAATTTATATGATCGCCACCAAACCGGGCTGATGTGATCTAAAGACAGTGATGATGCTAAATTGTAGAGGGATTTTTGATATCTCAAACAAGTCAGCCGTGACAGTGCTTTAAACTTACGCTGAAAAGTGGTTAATAACTTTGTGTAGCATTATATTGAGAGATTTTATATTAAGTGACAAATTAAGTGACATCACGTTCAGTGATGTCATAGTGTGAAGCTTTTTTTCCCAGTATTGCGGCCTATTCTACACACGTATTACAAATGTTAGCACACACACACACATCTCTCACACATACACGCACACACACACACACACACGCACAAAGACACTAATACATCACACACATACACATACAGTACATGCATACATACATACACATTACAAATGTGAACACTCACACGCACAAACACACTAATACACACATACGCACGCACACACACACACTCGCACAAACACACTCATACATCACAAACGTACATACACACATTACAAATAACACACTTACACTCAGACAGACACACATGCACAAACACACTCATACAGTACACACATGCACAAACACACTCATACACACATACACACACGCACGCAGAAACGCACACACACACACACTAACAAGTCACATTTCTCACACACACATCACAAATGTTAACATACAGACTCGTACATCACAACATGCACAAACACAGTTATTCATCTGACACAGACTGACACACACACCTCTCTCTCTCTTTTACATACACTAACCCTCACATGACACACACACACACACACACACACACACACACACACACTAACGCACTATAGGGCTGATGTCAGGGCCCAAACTGACATCAGCCCTATATAGTGTGTGATGTGTGCAAGTTGTGCGGTGCACCCGGGGCAGAGATGGGTTTTTGTAGGTCTTAACATGCTCAATAACACACAGGTTGTGCAGTGCATCCGGGTGGCGATGGCGCAGCGTGCAAGGTCTACTTATTCTGCTTTAGAACATCAGCTACCTTAATTTTACGAGTTCCAGGGTTAAATCTGTTAAATGCAAATCTAGTGCACTATGGTGTATAGTTAATTGCTGTTCTTTCTTCAGTACTGCAGGCAGTACCGATCTACTTTCACCCATGCTGCGACCGACAGCTTGTGATGCATATTCCCCATGCTGTTACTGTCTATATCACCACTCGTGGAATGCGTCTCTCCAGACAGATTGCTCTGTTACTCAATAAGTGTTGTATAATATGTAATGAAAGACTTGTTGCATTTTTTCCATTTTATGCGAAATCATTAAGAATATAGTCTGCACCAAAAAACTGTCTGCACCAAAAAACTTTAAAAAAAAACAGCACAAAGTTGGAGCAGAATTGTCCAACTTTTTCCTTCATTGTGGTCTCCTATACTGTGACGATTCCCTCACAACCTCAATCAATCCCATCCTGGAGTGACACCACATAAGAACCTCTACACTGTCAAATATACGCAGTACATACAACTGAGAGCATTCTGACAGATTGTGTGAATAATTTTATATACCCAATATAAAACTTTAACAGTCACTCACTCCCCATTGATAGATGGGGAGATTTAAAGGTTTTGGACTGATTTTCTACAGTTTTAGTGGTCATCACCATCTCCGCTGTTGATGGTGATGTAAGGTACCTTATGTGACAACAAAGCACAGAACCTTGTGTTGGTCCTGGCATAGACACAGAGCACACTCAGGGAAAATGAATGGAGATGCTGTCCTGCAGAAGTTAGAACTTTTATTGCAGTTATACTCTACCCAGTATCTGTGAAAACAATTTTTACTTTAATAGCACCAAACTATATTAATAAGTTTCATTGCACATTTGAATTGGGTATATGAAATCCTAAAGCATTTCAGTGGGTATGTGGTGTACACTTCCATAGCACATAGACTACACCATTGAGCAGATGACTAAATCACTTAAGCCTATTGGAGCATAAAAACAAAAGCTAGTCTAATAACGTTTAACAACTACATATACATGTACACAGTGACCTATGAAGCAAGGGAGTAGACTAGATTCCAGACTAGATTTATATACAGCTGTTATGAGGCTTTGTGTTCTCTATTCTGGCAGAATTCTGTTCTCATAAATATATATATTTTATCACAAAGCTATTTTTTCACCTATTACTTGCATTTAAATACATCACATGTACATTTTATACTCTCATGTACACTTCTACTCTGATAGATCACAGTGTCATGGTGCCCACATAGGTCACTCGTAATTTGGATCAAACAGCAGCCACAAACATGAATATCAAGGGATGGACAGAAAATTCACAAAATGCACGGATGCTTGAAGCAGTGCATATAGTACTATATTTTAAAATAACTTATATTACTAGTTAAAAAGAAATAACCTGTTATTTTCATACCTTTTATATGCCTTACTCCCATTTCTGCATGTAGCTGACTTATAGCTAGCTGAGTTTATACTGGTGTGAGAGGTTGATTATCAAATGCTTTATTTCTCTGAATGAGTCATAGTCCTAATCATTAGTCCTATCAGTTTTCTTATCCTCTTTTCGTAAAAAAAGACTATTAGACATAAGACATATAAGACATATTAGAAACCAGTGCCAAAGGTTTGTCATGATGTGCTTTTTTTTTTTTTCCTATTTTCTTGGGTTGAAAAAGGATCTCTTTTGATATTGGTTGTGCAGTTTTATTTGCTTAATGCTTGATCCTAAATTAAGGATTAAATATTTAGCATGACCAGCATACACACAAACAGATCTTTTAACTTTTTGTAGCTTTATGACAACATATTTTTAGGGTTATCAATTATACAGATTTAATGTTCTTTTCTCCAATTTTACTTTGGATTAATATATCTTGTTTTCTGTACAGCCGCCATGCTGCTATACTGTAGCTCTCACTTCTACTCTACTTTGCCTGTACTGTGCTCCAGAAAACATATTTTGTAAACAGTGACATTGTGAAGCAATATGTGACTGTGCCACTTTGGGGACACTTTAAAGATTATGTTTCATTTTATTATATTTATTTTTTATTTCATTTATGCATTTTTTGTTTTTTCTTCCCTGGATGTGGTTGTACCCTTATGAGTTATGATATGTTTGTGTCAAGAAATTCACATTTAATTAATTAATGCATTTTTTGGATGCCTTCAGCATTCCTTTACAATGTAGAAAGAAATAAAAATCAGGAACGATCATGGAGTTAGAAAGTGACCCCAAACTTTTGAACGGTAGTGTAGATTCCTTTGGTCTGATTGGATTTTCTTAGGATAATGTATCAAATGTTCAAATAGATTAAATTCAGACTTAATGACAAATTGTGTACATTAAACCCATAGAAACTTACTGTAAAACCACAAAAAACTTTGGACGCAAGAGAAAGCTGTCTGAAAGGGATGTCCGGGTGTATCCAAAAAACATAAAACCACAGCTGCCTAACTCACTGCAAAATTAAATGTGCACCCCAACTCTCCTGTTTCCACCAAAACTATTTGTCAGGAGCTCCATAGGGTCAATGTACATGGCCAGGCTGCTATAGCCAAACCTTCAGTCACTCGCGCCAATGCCAACGTCAGTTTCAATGGTGCCAGCATTGAAAATCTTGGGCTGTGGACAATGTGAAACATGTATTGTTCTCTGATGAGTCCACCATCACCGTCTTTCCCACATCCGGGAGAGTTATGGTGTGTAAAAGGCTCCAAAGAAGCGTACCACCCAGACTGTTGCATGCCCAGCGTAAAGCATGGGGGTGGATCAGTGATGGTTTGGGCTGCAATATCATGGCAATCCCTAGGCCCAATACTTGTGCTAGATGGGCGCGTCACTGCCAAGGACTACCAAACCATTCTGGAGGACCATGTGCA
>JAQMYK010000036.1:27700676-27712299 GCA_030014345.1 Clarias buthupogon
AGTAAATCCGACCGTGAGCGTGAAAACTGGCGTAAGCAAAGTTTTTGTGCGTACGCAGCGTTGATACATGAGGCCCCTGGTGAACACGGAAAATTGGTAGCATGAACAGAGCTGGTAGGATGATCTCACGTGACAACCGAGACACCAGGCTAACATATGCACAAAAGGGGGAGCCACGTGAGGCATGGCTAAGCCACTTAACCGCATCCGATTGGACCAATCACCCGTGGGACGAACTGACTTCGAACGCTCAAAACCAGCAAGCTTAGGCAGAATAACCGAAAACTGACCACTACTATGACCTCCAACCTCCAACAACCTTTTCCAAGCAGCTCAGGCTTCCGCCCTTGCGGGCACTACACCGCCACTACTGGCGTCATCCGCTCTTCAAAAACTCCCAACGGAACTTCGTGCCAGAACTCCAAAGTCTCGCAACGAAGAAACGCTCAGGAAAAGTTCCAGAGCGCAGCCATCGGTAACCAGGCAACCTGCATACGTTGCTGAAAGAAAAAAAAAGCTGCATACGTTGCTGAAATTGGTGCTCGTTTCATAAATAAACTGTAAGATTAATCCCAAGACTCTTGTGACATCCTTTGACCTTATAAACGGTACTAGAAGAATTTCCTTAACTTTCATCTCCAAACTGTGTGTGTGTGTGCATGCGTTTCATTAGCGTAGTTTCATGTGTCGTAGATTAGTCAAATAAATGATTGTTTCTTTATAAAGAATTGTTGTCTTGGTCATGTATTTTAAAGTTAAACATTTGCCCAGATCTTACGTTACTTTGCTCATAATTGCTAAATACTAGATTTAGTGTTATTATTGTTGGCCACGTGATGAGCAGAATTGGTAAGATACACTAAATTGTGCTTAACGCTGGACGGGTAGTTGATAAAGTGTACATTATAAATTTTAATTCAGTTAATCAAATTAACCCGAATAAACGATTCGGTAGAGCTCTGACCCAGAGCTAAAACACTCCATAATAATGGTGAAGAACGCGACAGTCATTCTTTGTTGTCATTATTATGTAAACCCTACACCACCAAGCAAAGGGAGAACATGCAAATTCAATGCACACGAGCCCTCAACCCTGGAGGTGCAAGCCCACAGTGCTAACCACTATGCCACCATGCTGCCAATGATCATATGAATTATTTTCAGTTGCTACTTTATGCCACAATTGAATAAACTTTTTTTTTCTTCTAAAAACAGCATAATATTGTTTAAAGTTTCCATTTTTGATCAACAAATTTACATTACTTTTCCAGACTAAATTTTCAGGAACTTTGTTAGATCTTTCAGAAAAAAGTTAACAAAGGTTAATAGTTAATTGCGATCATCAAGGCATCAGAACAAACATGTACACCTTGTGTGGCGGAACCAGCTGTTATTACCCTGCAGGCATCCTTTGTATGTAGACACCTTTCATAGCACTGTATTTACAGATATTGTTGTTTTTCTCAGTTGTTCAGATGCGCTGTTAAAACAGTCCATGGTCTATCCGCCATATGGTTTAATAATGGTGAGTTGGGCAACCTATTAACACTAAATAATCTAGCTACTGTATAAGCAAATAGATACTTATTAATTTAAAGTGTGGTTACTTTAAAAATCTATAGTGAAATTAATCGATCTTCACTGTAAAATAGAGTAGGTCAATATATGTGGATAGATATGTGGATATGAATGTCTTTCAATTTCAATTTTATAATTAATCAAATGAGCCTCCAAGCACAATCATATGGACAGATCCAATAACTCTGAGAGGCATTTACTACACTAAAATCAATTTATACTGTATTTACTGTGAGCATACTGGAGGTCAATGTCAACTGATCCATGTGAGATTGAGATTTGAAATGTTTTTATTTTAGCAATAAAATAAATATTATCTTAGTATTTACTAAATTTACATAAATGTCAAATAATAATATTTTGGTGTTAGAGTCTTCTATGAACCTAAGCAAATTCTAAGCTTTACTTCTATATTTGTTAAAAACTTATTTTAACACGTGCAAGTGCATTAAGAACAGATTACACAGAACCATCCATTTTCAGGCTCGTATATGTTATTTGAGATGGTAGAAGTGGACAGTGACATAAAAGAAAATCCAGTCTGTCATTTTACACACACACACACACACACACCGTGAAGATGATCTTAAGTTAAAAAAGAAGCATCAGTATCGAGAAGAAAGGTGATTTAAGTGACTTTGAACATGGCGTGGTTGTTGGTGCCAGATCAGCTTGTCTGAGTATTTCCAAAACTACTGATCTACAGGAATTTTCATTCACAAACATCTCCAGGGTTCACAGAGAATGACTGAAAAAGAGAAACTATCCAGTGATTTCGAGGGAAATGACCAGACTGGTTTGAGCTGGTAGGAAGACAATAGTAACACAATATCTCATTACAACAAATATGCTGAAGAGCATATCTGAATATACAAAACATTGAGTCTTGAAGCAGATGGCTACAAAGCAGAAGACCACACCAGTTGCCGTGCCTGTTAGCTAAGAACATGAACCTGAGTCTACACTTCACACGGGTTCACCAAAATTGGACAATAGAAAATTGGAAAAATGTTTACCTGGTCTAATGAGTCTCAGTTTCTGCTGTGGTATACAGATTATATACATGTGTAATGACAATAAAGTTGAATTTAATCTAATCTAATCTAATCTAATCTAATCTAAATTATAGGGCCAGAATTTGGCATGGATCCATCTTGCCTTTTATCAGGCTAATGATGATGTTTCTTTTGATTGTGTAAAGCCGGTTTGCGACAATGAGAATTGTTAAAAGCGCTATACAAATAAATTGAATTGAAATTGAATTAATGGTGTTGGAGATATTTTCTTGGCACAGGATAACATTCCATGTTACAAAGCTAAAATCATCTCAAACTGATTTCATGACAGTAATTTCAAAGTAATCAAACAACTCTGAATGTTGCAGAATGGGAGATTCACTTCATGGATGTGCAGCTGACTGTTCTGCAGCAACTACAAGATGCCATCATGTCAGTAATCTGTAAATATAATGTCCAGCACCTTGTTGAATCTATGCCACAAAGAATTAGAGACGTTTTTAAGGCAAAAGGGGGACCAACCCAGTACTAGTGAAGTGTACCTAATGAAGTGGCTGATGAGTGCATAAACCAATTGGCCATAATATTAAAAGCATTGCTGTTAAAACTACCTAGGTTTTATCTTTCACTAGTGCAACCAGGGTGGCTCTTGCCTCTTGGTGCATAATGTGGTGTCTAGGATCGAGATGTTAGCAGCAGATCTTTTGGGTGCTGTAGGTTGTGATGTAGGGCCTCCATCGACCAGGCTTGTTCATCTGGTACACCCCATGGGGGTGTTTGGTGGAAATGGGTACCTGGGGAGTTTGAAGGCCCATGTCAACAACATTGAACTTTTTGTCCGTTAACCACCATGACAGGCTGTGATCCACATTTCTATTGTGTTTTTCTTTGGGATTAGACCAGACAGGCTGGCCTTTGGCCATTTAGACATGTTCCCTGGAAGATAGTGGTGAGCGAATGAAACACTTCACACACTGAAGCTTTCTTCACATTTTTGTTGGAGTGTTGATTTCAACAGGCATAGCGACATCTGGTGGCTCACAGAAATTAAAGCAGCTATTCCCTGAATGTCATACCTCTGCTAAATGTGTCCTCTTCGGGATTCTTCACAGTCCTAGTTGTTTTAAACTTTTTAATTATTGCAATAATTTAAAATTGTAGGATTTAAAAGAGTAGTTTGTTGAACTGTCATGAGACAGTGTTTCTGTAATGTCTCACAAGAATTACACCATCATTGCAGCACTCAAAGGGAAACAAAATGGAAAGAAATATGAGATAAATTACAGGTTGCATGTTTGCAGCTAGCTAATTAGTGCAAAATGTTTATTGGGTCCATTTTCTATTATGACAACATGAAACAATTCTTATGTTTCCCATCTGAAGAACTGCTGTGGACCCAGTATGGCGTAACATACTAACTTTCTTCATTCTTTAATCTAACATGGAGAACATGTTATTAAACAGTGTGTTCAATACAGAATTCTCATTGGCAGAGTGTTAGTTCCCCCATTATGTTGTCAAATGGGTAGTCATTGATTTGGAGCAAGAATTGGAGCGACACCGGGGAGGAAAAAAGGAGCAGTAATCGTTTAAACTGCCCTTAAGGTTAAATGGCAGATTATGACAGCCATTTCTCTGAAATCTCATATCACATGATAATTTAAAGAGACTTATAGCTTAACATAAAAATACTTTTGATTAAAGAATTCATGAAAACGTTCACCCTTAATATTTTTTTCCGACTGCTTTCGTCATCTGTTATAAGTTCAAGTAGATGCATTCGTCCTTTGCACTACAGAGCAACAAGAAAATAAGAAACACCTGGAGTAGTTTTGCTTTATTTTTAGTTATATTTTATGTTTAAGTGAAAACTACATGAAAACAATAACACAGCAGACAAACTGGGTAGTCTTAAAAAGATAAAAGAATTCAGAGGTGAACAAGCTTTTGATGATTATTTTTGCTTTGTCATGCCAGACAGGAAAATTGTATTCATCTATAATTAAAATGTAATGCCAAATAAACATAACAGATAACACAAATAAAGCATTTCTGAATGGCTTATCCAAAAACAAAAAAGGCCAAGAATGTCTTCTAAAACCAGACAGCCCAACAACCAATATACATTTTTTAACTGTAATCACCAAATTACAATTTTAATTGTGTAAAAACTCTCAAACATGAGAAACAGGAATGCTGGATTCAGCATTCATAGTTAAAGGACAAAACCATTCTCTGTGGATATGAACAGTATAACTGGTTGTTTTACTCCATGGAGAAAGTCACTCTTGTTCTATCGATCAGGCCTCTGAAGACAGAAGACTTTGGCTTTGTGGTCCCCACCTGCTGTCACAGCCATTGAAGCATCTCTGGAGGAGAAATTTGAAAAGGTACAGTGGTTGGATGCTGGCAACTGTGTATTTACTACATTTAACACATACTTTCTTCAGAAAGAAAAACCTTTCGTTCAGTGAAATTAACCATCTTACCCAAAACATGCTGTTTTTCAGGGTATTTACATGTAGTAAGCATTTCATTCAACCCTATCAAAGCTGAAATAAGTAAAGTACTGCAGAATGTGTACAAGTGTACTAGGAGCACTACACAATGCAGTGAATTCTCATTTAAGCCAGAAATGCGTGTTCTGTACTGAAAGCAATATGCCAGGGGGTTGCCGCTTTCTTCCCAGGAACTAGAAACAAGCACAATTACCGGTTGAGTGTGAAGTCCAGAATCTCTGCTGTGTGACCACGGTATTCAGCTACCATTTTTCCTGAGCGAGCATCCCACAGTGTCACAACGCCACCCAGATTACAAGTGGCCACAACTGCAGAGTCCTGCTCCCACTGTACATGTACGATTCCAACCTAAGTGCAAGAGAGATATGTACAAGTGGGATTATATTTATTCATTATCAGAAAACAATACTTTATTATATACCATTCATCTATAACATTAAAACCATCTGCCTAATATTTTGTAGAGCTCACAATTGCTGCCAAAACAGCTCTGACCTGTCAAGTCATGCACTGCACAAGACCTGTAAAGGTGTATTGAGATTATCTGTCACCAAGACTTCAGTAATAGAACTTTAAAGTCTTGCTTGTTCTCATTTGTTTATTCCTTGATTGGTTCAAGACCTGATAAATCAGGATGCCAATTAATCAAAATCCAGAACCCTTTGTAATGTTCCTCAAACCATTCCTGTTCATTTCTGCAGACGCCAGTGCCATTAGGGAATACCGTTGGCATGATGGTGTGTCCATGGTACACAACAAATTATAGGTAAAAAATGTTAAATATCCCAACACTTGTTAGTTACAATCGTACCAAGATAATCAATCTTATTCACTTCATTTCTCATTGGTTTTAGTGATGTGGCTGTTTGGTGTTTGTAGAATTGCATGTATCCACAATATGCATACAATGCAATGACTGACACCATAGTAATTAATTTGTACTTACCTCATGTTTACACTTGTGTCTAAGGCTCTGCGTCGTCAAGTCATATATGGCCAAAGTTCCATCCAGATATGCCACAGCAATCAGTGGTAGCCTGACATACCATAAGTTACCACATAACCATGAATATCAAAAGTAATCATCTTAGGATAATAATAATAACTAACAGCAACAATAATAATAAATGAACATACAAACACAAAGGACCAAAAAAAAAAAAAAAAAAACAAAGAAGCAAGACTTACACATTACAAAATCCTACAGACTCCACTGAGATGGACTCCTCTTCTTCCATCATGTTTTTCTCTTCACTGTTCTCAATGGAGAATGAACCCAGTACCTAAACCAAAATCATCATATTCATTTAGTTGATGTGAGTTCAAATTCCAGCACCTGCTAGAGAAGCACTGCTGGAACATCAAAGATAATCCTTAATCCTCAATTACATTTAGATTGCCTGCCTACTTGTACACAATTCAAGTTTTCAACCAAATAAGGATTAATATATATTCGATTACACTTGATTCAAAATTTAAAGTGCATTATGGGTATTTTGCATCATTCAGGGTACACTGTGTATCCATTGTAATAAAATTGATAATATTTCTTTATCTATATCCTAATTTCAGTGAAGCTACTCTATAATAATCTCCTATAGGTCAAAGTGGCACACAATAAAATTTCACTGAACTGAACTTTATGATTACATGCAGAATTTTGATTATTACTACCAGAATAATGTACAACATTGCTCTGCATATCTGACAAAGGGATAAAATTAAATGTAAAGGCTTGATTCCGTATACTCCAGATGTCCTCACCTTGCCTGTGGATGTGTTAATGAGTTTAGCCTGTCCATCTGTTGATCCTGAGAGAACCAGCGTTCCATCCTTGTTGCACTCCATCGATGTCAGTGGCCCCTGGTGGCCATCATGTCCTGAAAAATCATTATATTCATAAGTAATACCCAAATACCTAAAGGGGAAGTTCACTTTATTCACCTTTTGGCCTTTTCGAAGCACTTATAGAACACTTCCTAGGAATCTAATTTTATCTAGTCTTTATATACATTGATAAAATGTAAAATTTCAGTAAAGCACATATGGAAATGGAACATTTCCACAGCCTACAACAACAAAAACCTGCATGAGTCTCATATTGAGACAACCAGTTACTGTAGCAGAAACCAAAATCAGCTTTGATCTTGTTGATGCAAATCTAACTAAAATACTAGAGCAGTTTGTCCAGCACCCCAAAAATAGATAATCATGATTGAAATATGTTGACCACTGAAGTTTCAACAGATGTCTTGTTTCAACAGATTAAAATATACTTTACAAAACAATCAATGGTGAAGAAAAAAAAGAACTGCATATATTAACAACTAACCAAAATATTTAAAAGTGGTTAAATCTTTAAAAGTAATCTTTTTTTTTTTTTTTTACATTCACCTTTTGACATTTACCTTTAATGACATGGATTGTATTTCCCTGCTTAAGGTCCCATAGACGCAGGGTCCCGTCCTCATAACCAACCATTGCTCTTTTTCCTTTGTGTATATAAAAATACAGATAAATATTAAAAAGTGCCATATACACAGAGTAAAACTCCTTTTACCACTTGTAAATATGTTTAAAATGAAACTAATTATATGCATTCTTACTATATATTCCCCGGTTAATTTCATGTCACTCACTCACTCATCGTCTATACCGCTTTATCCTGTATTCAGGGTCGCGGGAACCTGGAGCCTATCCAAGGGCACAAGGCGGGACAGTACACCCTGGACAGGGTGCCAATCCATCGCAGGGCGCACACACTCATTCACACACTACGGGCAATTTGGGAACGCCAATTAGCCTAACCTGCATATCTTTGGACTGTGGGAAGAAACCCTAATACCCGGAGGAAACCTAATTTCTACCTAATATAGCGCTTTTAACAATTGTCATTGTCGCAAAGCAGCTTTACACAATCAAAAGAAAATGTGTATGAAATGTGAAAAACATGTATGAATCAAAATGATTAGATAATCCCTGATGAGCAAGGTGAAGGTGATAGTGGGAAGGAAAAACGAGTGGCTGCAGTTACCCAAGTTTCCCAGACTGCTACCCCAAAGGCTCACAACCTTTGCTCTACCTCATTTAGCTAACATGGGCCCAATGTTGAGTTAATTATAAACTAATAGAAATAACAATAATGTTTCTATCATATCTAATGGTAAACGTGAAAAAAAAGCAATATGCCGACATTAGAAAAGTGAAAACAATAAACAAAAACTGGTCAGGACAGTTCTTGGAAACATCTTAGAAACAGTATATATGTTTAATGCATATTGTTATCTTTATATTACAATTATTAATCCTTATTATTATTATATTATCTTAATTATTGTGGAAAATATTATTCAATCATGCATAATTTAATAAATTCTTTTAAACACATTTTAGATTCATTACCTATATAGTGAAATATTTCAAGGCTTTTTTTCTTTTTTGTATTATGGCTTACAGCTTCTGAAAATCAAATAATTCTAAATCAGAATCTGCAAAGTATTGTCAAGAGGAAGATTAGAAACACCCACTCCAATAATACAGATGAGCTGAAGGCTGCTATCAAATCAACCTGGTCTTCAATAACACCTTGGCAGTGCCACAGAGTGAGTACATCCATGCCCCATTGATGCAGTAATTCATACTAAAGGACACCTGAACAATACTGAGTGAATAAATTAAGTCTTGAGAAGTCTTGAAAACTTTGGCTTTTTGATTGATCTAATGGAAATGTTCAATTCAATTCTATTTGTATAGTGCTTTTAACAATTGACATTGTCGCAGGTTGTTGAAAATATTCTAATATTTTGAGATATTTCATTTTTGCCAAATGCAAAAATTTGATATTCGACAAATGAAAAAAAGGCCTTGAAATATTTCAGTTTATACGAGTACAACTCATAACAGTTTCACTTTTTCTTAAATAAAAAATAATTTAAAAATTGAGATGCGTCAACATATACCACAAATTACCTATACTGTACAAATTGCTTAGACTTACTGTAAATAAAAGGTAGAAATAATTTAAAAATCTATCCCTTCCCTTTGAGCTAAAATTGCTATTCATATTTTGTAGTCATGGTCCATGCACGTTGTCTTTTGTCTACTTTTATCAACTTACTACCTTTACCTACTCATCAACTTAACCTATTTTCTCACACCAGAAATATAGTCGGATACAGGTTGTTTTGTTATAATGAATAACCCTTATACTGGTATAATTAAAAAGATGAATTTAATTGAATACATTTTATATAAATTAATGTACAGAATTTGAATTTTACCATTAGGAATTGTCTCTCACCATCAGGAAGGATTTTTCCACTTGTTGCCTGACAGTTGGGTCCCTGGAAAGTCTTACATTCTCCACTTGGTATCTTCCACATCCACATATTTCCATCAGCAGTACCTGCGAGCAACACTGGCGCACAGGGGTGCCACTGCAGCCACTAATAAAAACACAGTGAAGAGCAATAACATTTATCAAATTGGCCCAGGTTGTAAAAAAAAAAAAATAATAATAATAATTCTTATGTACGCTAATATGGATAGCTGGCATGCTCAAATCCCTAATTGCAGAAATATGGGTGAAAGAATTAAGCTCCCACTTTAATGTGTTTAACCCGATCTGTCCCAAAAGGGAAAAGAACAAAGATGTCTTACATAAACCAAACTGGCCATACCTGCTACACTTCCGTCAGATGCTGACATCAAAATAAAGGGAGCTAAAGCCATAATACCTGAGACTGAGCGTGCTCAGCTACCAATAACTTTACTGAGAGTAAATAACAAATTGATTGTTGAAAGAATATTTAAACCTCTCAACTAACATTATATTGCATGATACAATGTTTACATTTACGGTATTTGACACATGCCCTTATCAAGAGTTTTAGTTATATAGTGATTTTAACAATGGTCATTGTCGCAAAGCAGCTTTATTAAAAAGAAAATTATGAAATTAAATGAGTTTGAAGTGTGTTGAGGAAATACATATAAGTCAAAATGATCAGGTTGCCTGTGATAAGCAAGCCGAGGGCGATGGCAGCAAGGAAATCACCCTGAGATGGCAATTGAAAAAACCCTTGAGAGGAACCAAATTTATTAGGAGACTGGAGAGTGTTCAGTGTAACAGGAAAGATGTTTAAGTTAATATGGAGTCGATTATTGGAGGCTCAGGTACAAAACTGTTCTCAGACTTGAACTATTGAGTGACTGCAGTCACCAGTCATCAGAGAAAAGTTGTTCTGCATCAGCCGAGTCCAAAACCATCTTCATAATTAAATGGAACTCTCCCCACACGCATCCTAAGCAGACCATACAGGCCCTCCATTCGACAAGGTCTCCAACCATTTTATCTCATTACACATCTGAGCAGTTGATGGTTAAGGGCCTTGCTCAAGGGCCCCAACAGTGGCAACTTGGTGGTGCTGGGGTTTGAACCTGGTACCTTCCAATCAATAGTCCCCGCCCCAATACAATACTATATTACTGTTCACAATTACCTTTAGCTTAAATCATATTGGCCTAAGGAAATTTAGGAAAAGGTCACCCAGGTAACGTAAGCATCTCAGATACCTGCTGTTTGCTCCTGTGAAAACTTTCCATTAATGAAATAAAATATTGAATATATTTTGAAACAATAACAGATATGTAATAATAATGGAAAATGAATACAACTGAAATATATGTAGTTCGTGAATAAATGTTATTTGATGTATTTACAAGATGGATCCTGTCATTACTAAAAAGATTATGCAGATCAATAGCATATGGAATATTAATGCACTATTGATTAAAATATATGTACATTACTTAATTCATAAGTAATACTAATAATATGTCAACCTTTATAGTAATGATAGTAAAGATTACAGTATGCCTTTTAGTTTTTTTTTTTTTTAGACATCATAACTTGGCCCAAAGTCACACAAGTGCCTTTCTTTTGCCCATTGTTCCTGCTACCCGTTGAAAACTTAATATGCCTAATATATCCCACCCCTGAATAGTGCCATTGTAACAGGATATTCAAATGTTATTCATACCTGTGTGCAGGTATGCTACCCGCTTTGAGGTAGAAACCCAGAGCACCATTAAGTCCTATTTTCCTACAAATGCACATGGAACATTGTACAATTGACACAAAAATTACCATGTATTGTGCCTAATAAGAAATAGAATACCTTTATGTTTCGTTGTTTGGAATCAGCTAAATTAACCGTATAAAGTGAAGTCAGATAATCCACTTACACATACACATTATATATATATATATACACATATATATACATATATACACACACACTCAGCAAAAAAAAGAAACGCCCCCTTTTCAGGACTGTGTATTTCAACAATAATGTTGTAAAAATCCAAGTAACTTTACAGAACTTCATTGTAAAGGGTTTAAACAATGTTTTCCATGCATGTTAAATTAACTATAATCAATTAATTAACATGCACCTGTGGAATGGTCGTTAAGACCTTAATAGCTTACAGAAAGTAGGCATTTAAGGT
>JAQMYK010000036.1:27715876-27726507 GCA_030014345.1 Clarias buthupogon
ACAAATATTAGTGACTCTGTTTTTTGAATATCTTTGATCAAAATTAAAGAATATATATATATATATATATATATATATATATATATATATATATATTTTACATTTAATTCATTTCGTTCTTTTGTTCATAAATAAATTAAATGATACATTTTCAATAAACAGACCCCCAACATATTTACATACACACATTTTGGCTGTAGTTCCAGTGATAAAAAATATTATAATGCAGCTAAGGACATATTATGATAAACAGAATAAGCGGTTCAAAAGAACGAACGATTCGGACCAAAAGACTTAAAGGTAACTACACATTTCTGTTTCGTGTACATAACCTACGTAGGTTATGCGATGCTTTGCGCATGCGCGCCCAGTAGAAAATGAAGTAATCACTCTCCGAGACTACTTGTTCTTCTGACTCACGTTAAAGACTCATTCAAAAAGAGCAAATCGTTCATGAACGACCCATCACTACTGCCTATCCTGCAGAGGGTCGCAAAAGGCCTGGAGCCTATCGCAGTAAACTTCAGGCACAAGGAAGGGTACACCCTGGACAGGGTGCCAATCCATTGCAGGGCACACATGCACACACCACTCACTCATTTACACACTATGGGAATACCAATTAGCCTAATCTGCATGACTGTAGGAGGAAACTAGAGTATCAATAGGAAACCCACTAAGAACAGGGAGAACATTCACACAGCAACTCCATACATATAGACCCGAGGCAGGAATCGGACACTCGACCCAGGAGGAGGAAGGCGATGGTGCTAACCATTAAGCCACTGTGCTGCCCCCATCTTCCTTTCAGCTTAAATCCTCTTTTCTTATCCTGTCGCCCTTAAGAAACCCATTCAATACTTTCTTCCTTGTCCTCTTTCTCCATTTTCTGGAATACATTTAGCAGTGTCCTCAACCTTTCCAAATTCCTTTACTATTGCCTTTCTCTTAGATGCTTTTTCTGCACAATCTTTCTCATGACACTCCTCACATCGTCCCGTTGTGCTTTTCCTATAATATAGATTGAACCTGTTCATTTTCTCTGGATACCCACATAAAGGTGATAATTTTGCCCTGCCTAGTATTTTTCTTGCATGTGCTCAGAATTTTGAAAACTGTCTCTTGTTGATTCCTGGCTATCCCACATCATGATGCTTAACCAGGTCTGATAGTAAATCACTACAAATCTACAAGCTCCTGTTGCTCCTGCTTGTGGATCCATTCTTTATGGTTACTATTCATATGGTTATATCATGTGCCTCCATTCCATCCTTGGTTGGTCACCTTCCCAGCCAAAACCTTTTTTTTTTTTTTTCTCATTCTTCCATCATGCCATCTTTTTGATGGATGATTCTCTCCATGTCCCCTTGAATTAATTTAACAGTTGGCCATCAACTGCTTCCATCACAACTCTAATGACTTTTCACCTGCCTCTACTAGGATTGCACACACTGGGGAGGTTTTGACAGTCCCTGTACATGCTCTTAGTGCCTGGGTTGAAATGTATCCAGTTCTGCTAGCACAGTTTTTGCTGCTGATAAATAGACAAAACATCCACAGTCAGACTTTGATCCTATTAATGGCACGTATACAGTGAACCTTTTGGAATTTCATGGTTTTCTGCATTAAATTCATTTAAAAAATGTGATCTAATCTTCAGTCAAGAGTATAAATATATGATATTTATCATCAAATATATAATTTATTATTACTAGAAAAAGCATTGAGCTTAACACACTTCCCTGTGGAATCCCATGTTGTACTTTATATTGTTTCATTACTTACTTCCAAAAAGTCCATAATCCAATTAAATATGTACCCTCCAGTTTTCATTAAAAACACCTTGATTAAACAATCTTTCTTTCCATAATATATCATATGCCTTGTTTACATCAAATAATACTGTTACAGTATCGCAGTCTCTTTTTAGGTGATCCTTCAAAGCTGTCTTTTCACTTCCTCCTGTAAACACTCAGATCTCCACAGACTAAAATAACTTTGACATTGTCTTCTAGCTCCTGTAATTGTGTCATCATTTCCTGGCTCTCCTATACATATTTCCTGCATGACAACATGCTGGACTTATAGCACTGATCACAGAATCCCATTGTTTTTCTAACCCCATGGTGCTTTCCTATGATGAACTATAGACTCCTATAGTGCTATTAAGATTGCTGTGTCTGATTCTCAGTCTGCTTATTTCTACAAGCCCTTTCTGTTTTGTTCCTGTTCTTCTTAACATATTTACGTTGGTTTTTATTGAATGTAAATGCTTTATTTTGCACAGCATGCCTCTTTCCTCTGATTTTGATAGTTTAGTACTGACTTCCACAAACCACTGTTTTTTTGTTGTTGATTTTTTTTTACTTCTTATGCCAATTTGTATGCTGTTTTCCCAGCCTTCATGAATGCTATATATTATAGCTATAGTATTCACTTGTAAGGTCAGCAGACTTATCAATCATTAGCAACTACACACCTTCTTAAGGAGTTTCTAATATCCAGACAGATCAAACAGGCCACACAACAATTGCCCTTAAGTCATTGTCATACACTCCCATCTCTTTGTCAGTTGGTCTCCTTTCCAACCCAAACTTTCTTTTTGTGTCCTCTCCTTCTCCCAACATGCCTACAGCACCATTTCTTTCAATAGCTTTCTTCATGCCCTCTTAGGTTGATCTAGTAATTGGCTATCAATTGCATCCTACATGATATTCACATGTTTTAACTTGGATTGCACACATTAGAGAGGAGTCCTGACTGCTGCTAAACATGCTTAGAGCCTAGCTTGCACAACATTTGGTCTGCTAGCACAGATTCTGTGGCTGATCCATATTCAATACTAATACTCAAACTTTGTTCTTATAAGTGCTGTCCATATATATTCATAAAAAAAGAAATATTACACTATATAATTATGGAAAAATAGGTGGCACAGTGGCATAGGGGTTAGCACTGTCCCCTTGCATCTCCAGTGTCCAGGTTTGATTCACACCTCAGGGTCTGTGTGAATGGAGTTTGCATGTTCTCCACATTCTTGGTTGGTTTCCTCCGGGTGCTGCGGTTTCCTCCCACAGTACAAAGACATGCAGATTAGTCTAATTGGTGTTGCCTGTAGTGTGTGAATAGGTATGTATGTCTTGTAATGGACTGACACCCTGTCCAGAGTGTACCCTGCCTCGTGTCTCCTGAGATCGTTCTCCCACAACTGTGTATACAGGATAAAGCGGTAAGGATGATGAGACAATAAATTATCAAAAATTTGTACTGTTATAAAAACCTGAAATTTAATTAATAAATTTGTTTGCCCTTTTACATTAAGAACAGGTAAGGTAAAATTATCATCATGCTCAGTAAAGCCTTACCTTATCGTGGATAATCTAACATCTCATTAAGTATTATCATGCCCATGCACAACATTTGCTTTCAATTTAATTTGATTATGTCCTGCTGACATGTCTTATAATCCAAAAAAATAAATAAGGCAATACATTCTGATTGTGCATTTTGTCTGTACACTACAATGCCCAATTTTTAACAAGAGAGAGGACCATTGGAACACTTTAAATTCCTGCAGACGAATACCATTTCCAGGCTATGGAACAGATTCAGAAAAAAACTGGCTTCTTTGCAGATCACCCTAGGTCTGGAAGATCAAGAGTGAAAATGCAGAGACAAGACATGAGAGACAAATTTTTATGGTGTCATTTGAGAAATTTTACAGAAATCCTGCCTGCGTTGTCAAGCAGTGATCTGTAAGTGTGATCACTTTATATTGATTTTGTAAACATCAATGTTGAGCATGCCAAATTTATTCTCTCAACCTCAAAATTGCCATGATCCGAATTGAGAAAAAATTATATACAACTATATACAATTATACAACAATTTCAGCAGCAACTATAATACTGGGCAAAGGAAGGGAAGTTCGTATAGCATTATTCATTAGTATGTTTTATGCATGATTTGAGCAGATGGGTGTGTGCCCCAGTAGAGCTTTATGTCTAGTAACACCCCTGCTTTCATATTTATTATATTGTAAAATGTAACATTTTTATTTGTAACATCTGACCAAAGCTTTTCAAGGACGCAGCAGGTAATATTCAGTTATCCAGAGATGATTCTAATTTGTTTTAGCCATTTAAAAAGTAATATCACTAGATCCTGTATAATATTAATATATTCATGATATGATACAATATGATATATGATATGACATGATTTATTATTGGAGGTGCAACCCAAAAGGCATAAAAGTACATGGCAGGAAATAAAGATGACGGAAAAATTAAAATATAGTACAATCAAGGAAGGTATCAAGTTATAACCAGCTATGATATAAGTAGGTGTAATTTATTAAGGTGTGAATGGATGGGTGAATGTGTGTGTGTGTGTGCCCTGCGATGGATTGGCACCCTGTCCAGGGTGTACCCTGCCTTGTGCCCGAAAGCCTCCTGGGTTAGGCTCCAGGCCCCCGCGACCCTGATCAAGGATAAAGCGGTATAGAAGATGAATGAATGAATGAATGAATAATTTATTAAGGAACAAAAGCAAAAACATATTTTTAAACATTCCAACACGGCCAGTATTTAATCTTATCTATTTGGAAGAAACATCCAAATACCTTAATAATCAATCTCTCCAAATTTCTGGTTACTGGATATGTTCGCATTTTACCTCCATTCTAACCAAAAGAAAAAAGCTGAGATCTAAGAAAACAGGTGTGTCCACCATCACCATCAATCACAGAGTCTGTGGAGTTGCCCTACAGTGGGCAACCTTTTACTAATGTCATCTATGGAGGAGGCATAACCCCCAGGTGACAAGGATCTACAGAAGAGGTGAGTTATTTAAATTAATGATATATGTACCTTCATCCTTTTGTCAGTGTTAGCTCAGTGAGACTACCAATCTTGGTACACAGCTTTTCTTGTAGAGATACATTTCTTTGTAATTGAATTTTGGTACTTTTACTTGGTACAGATTCTTAGTTGCCCTTCAGATATTATAATCTATTTAATGATGACTTAAATATGGTTTCTAATTAGTTCATTTCTAAGTAGAAAGTTTTCTAATTAGTATGGACAACATGTAACATAGCTCCAAATTTCCGGACAAGAAATGGCTAGTGCATGCTACCACATTTGTTTTTACTGCTATGATGTATTACCATTATAAACATATTAAATAATTGTGGAATTAATGTACATTTGATATTTTTATATTTTTTATTGGTTGGTGGCCCTGTATAGGAATAAGGTCATTGTGGTGATAATCCAACAGCTAACCACTGCTTTACAGACTATATTCATTTGCAGCCAGAATCAGGAATGATGGGGGGAATAAAACAGAAAAGAGATTAAGAGGATTTTAGCAAAAAGAGCAAACAGGCTTCCAAAAACTATTGGGCAGTAAAACTATGGAATGATAAGTCCAATAACACAAAAAATCACTTCAAAAAGTAACCTTTACAATTCATCAAATCCAAAAGGCAAAAAAGTATAAAGGAGTTAAAAGTCAAAGACGGGTATCTAAATGTAAATCACTTCCAACAAGTACTCGTGTAAGAAGACAAAGACTAAGCAATGAAAACATAAACAAGATGGAGTGAGGTGGGCAAGTACATAAATCAAGAAGAAAATGCCAGTTATCTACTCATCACAAATTGGCCCTTGTCAAACATGATTAAATCCTTATACTTGCTAATTTTTTACACTTCCAACATGCCAACTTCAGGATCAAAATGTTCACTTGCTGTCTGATATATCCCACCCACTTCCAGGCACCACTATAACAAGATATTGTAACTGTAACTTGACATGGGCCAAAATGTGATGGCTAGATGACTCAGTCAGAGCAACTATAAAATGTTCCTGGTCTGCAGTGGTCAGGATCTACAAAAAGTGATTCAAGGATGGAGAACCAGTGAACTGGTGACAAGGTCATAAACAGCCAAGGCTTATAGATGCATGCAGGGAGCGAAGGCACGCTTGTGTAGTCCAATGCAATAGAAGAGCTACTGTCTCTCAAATTGCTGAAAAGATTAATATTGGTTACTGACCGTATTTATATAATCAAGTTCTTCAGCATAAAAAGGCAACTTAAACCTTTTCTTGCTGCCAGATTATTGTGTGACTTCCAAGCACAGTCTCCTGTTTCTTTTCTCCAAATTAGGTTATTTCCCGATCTCGAACTTGTTTGTTTCTTAAATTTAGTCTCAAGTTTCTTTAATTCCCCCTAGCCCCTTGATTCACTGCGATTGCTCCTGATTTCAACCTTGTTTATTTCTTGAATTTCGTCTCAAGTTTCTTATTTGTTGAATCTCCCCATTTGCTTCACTACTATCAGTTTTCTCCTTTTGGACTTCTACAGTACATGGCTGATGGATTTATGATGATCTCCTGCTTTGTGTCATGGTAACGATACTTACGACACTTTTCTGACTTTCAAACAGCTGACAGATTTACTGGCTTTTATCTTTGCATTGTTTAACGGAAATATGATTATTGGATTGTTTCAACGTGCAAGCAATCTTATGCAACTTGTCATCCCTGTCTCATTTGGGCCACCTCTGAACTACGCCTTCCTTGACGCTGATAAATTTGTCCTCGTTCTCTACTCTCTGTACCAGTTGAATAATCTTGCCAATATGGACCCAGCAGACCCAAATAGAATAAAAACAGCATTAAAAGTCAAGGTGCTATGCTTGGCTCACACAAGCAAAGCCTGAAGTAGATAAACCAAACTCGCAGGACCATCACAGGTACCCTCACCACTTTCATAACAGATTCAGCACCTTCAAGCTGCACCTCCAGCCCCAAATTCATCTCCAGCTCCCATCCTGTTCTTGCTCCAGGTCTTGTTCCATAAGCAACATAATAACCCTGCCCACCTACTTCACCATCCTATTATGGAGAACCTGGCACCTGCCAATCTTTCTTGTCCCAATGCTCCCTAGTTCAAGTCTTTTTCCACCGATCGGTCCAAAGTGGCCTTTCTCATTACTCTCCTTTCAGGTAGGACTCATGAATGGGGTACGACCTTATGGGACACCCAGGCTCCATGCTGCATGAGTGACAATAGGTCCTTTATCAGCAAAACGTGAAGGTTTTCAACCACTTTTTCACAGGGCGGGAGGCAACAGGCAAAATTTCCAAAATCCACCAGGGACCTCGCTCTACTTACGCTATCATTATTTCAGTGGATCAGCTCTGAACTGGTTCAAATCCTGAACTCTCGTACTCCCCTGCTCCACTCATCTGTGGGGTACCACAGAGGTATATTCTTGGTGTATATTCTTCTTCTATATATATGGTTCATCTGGAATCCATCATAAACATTATATTTCTTCTCATTGTTTTGCTTTAACGGTTCACTACATTTATTTCTTGTTTTTAAATAAAATAGAAAATATTAAAATATCTCAGATTTAATAGACCACTTTTGTGTTTAATTGTAAATGTAGCCCCATGCCTTATTCCATGCTTGTAGCAGTTGATGTCTAGAATGATCGTGACTGACTATAAAATACTTATAACAATGATGAACGTCCTGATATACATATTTCCCTATACTAGTAATTATGATTCACCAGGCAACACCTTCATACCATTGATAGCAGTAATATTTCTAAACTACAGTGCCTTGTAAAAGTTGTGCAAGTTGTGCCGAATGTGTAACGAATCTGTCTGCTTCATTCGATTAGTTGCACACCCATTAGCTCTTTAGTACTCTAGATTGCATTGTGTTATGTTGAAGTGAAGACATGGACCACAACTTCTTGTACCTCTTTTTTAATACCACATGATGGTGGAAGTACATCTGTACAAAGGCAAAGGCAAAATCAATTCCTGAATACAGCTTTTTGTATCTCTTCATTTTATAGAGCGTATGCATTTGGATTCTAACAGGTTTTGGAAAAGTTTTTTACAGCGTTTCTATGATATTATTTTGGTAAAGAATTTCGGTAAAGAAATGGAAAACATAATTTCAATCACTGAAAGAGAAAATGAAGTAGCAAGCGAGTTCTGGTCATTCTTCCAAACTGAAATATTTCCAGATTATTCCATAACAACTTTGGACACTGTTTTTAAAAAAAAAAAAAAAAAAAAAAAAACTTTTATGCGTTAATGAAAAAATTACTGATTGAAAGCTACATGACCCAACAAACAGTATAAGTCAAGAATGACAGTCTCTGCGCTTGATTTGTGCTGCTCTTGTTTTTGAGGCTGATGCTTTGCACCATTCTGGAACTGAGTTGGCCTATGTGCTAGTATAAAGGCAGAATAAGAAATATTCTTTTCATTAATGTTTTTTTATTAATAATTTAGAACCTTATTAGTCACGTTACTTGGCATTTAACCTCTGATTACACATGGTTGGTTATTAAAAATATTTAAAACTTTGAACATTCAGCGGTACACCATTAAAGCCATTATAACAAAATGGAAAGATAATGGCACTACAAACCTCTGGCGAGAAGACCACTGACTAAAACTCACACTCCCCAGGAGTGCATTAATCATTGAGATTGAACAAAAACACCAAAGAAACAATTGATGTAGCTGCACAGTGAAGATAGCCTAGTTGTTAGTTGTCAAAACAGTATGTCAATGTTAATTTAGCACCATTACAGATTTTGGGACATCGTTGTTAGGTTGTTTTGGAAGTTAAAATTGCTTTAATAAAATTATGTTAAACCAACATTTACTTCATGATGCAGGGATAGCATTGAATGAACACCAACACAATGTTGCAAATACAACTTTTAAACAATATTTATTTTTCATATCTCAACTGAAATCAATGTAATGAGCATGAGTTCTGACGTCCTTTCTACAGCAGCAAAGGCGATGGCCTGAGTGGGACTTGATCTCTGGTCGATAGAGTGAGAGCACTGCATAGCTACCACTGGAGTTCTAGTCAGCATGATGCGGAGACTAGTAAATGCATTAGTGGTACAGTATAACCCCTCCGAATCATGGGGAAAAAAATAAATCATAAGCAGCCAAAGCGGGAAAAAAGCTATTTAATGTCTGAGATCCATACTGTAAATGTATAACACATACAGTGCAACATTCACAGGACTCATCACCCAAGGTAAAATTATTAAATCTGGGTCTCCCAACCAGTTCATTCATTCTGCATATCGGCAAAGAAACTGTCCCATATTTTGAGCAGCTGAATTCCCCCCTCTCCATCAGTCTTGACTCATATGGTTTGTTAACACCATTGAAGGTGACACTGGCGGTGTCATATGGATGGCTATACAAATGTGGGCTAAGGGCATTGGCTTGTGTTCATACAGGACATTGTGTAGGGTGGATATGTCACCATGATCATGACATTGGTGCTGGTGTCTCAGGAGCTGCTGGTGTCGTGGGTTTACTTGGCTGTTTAACCCAATATTGTAATTGTATTGTAATGTGTTTGGGAGCATGGAAACTTATGCTACGCTTTTTCACTAAATATTAAACATTTATTTACATCCATCATCTACAGTTGTGTCTTGTGTCTCAAGGCAGCATCACATGAAAATTAAACATCAAAAGCCTGTCAGAATTTCCAAAACATATTTATTTTCCTTTTGCATTGCATTTATTTAAAAAAAAAAGTGATTACTCATTTATGATCAAGTAATGAAAAGTCAAAGTGCTATGCTTGGTAACAATTTCTGCTATGTAACAATTTCTGTAATTACTATATATACTATATATATATAATTTTTCCCCAAGAACAACAGAAAGTCCCCCTGAAAAAATAATGAAAATTTTGTCCACTCCTTAAAAAACATACTTCTTCAAAGACGAGGTTGTGAGGACTTGAAAAGTCCTATTTTCCGAAGATATCGTACTATGAGTGGTACAGACACAAGAGTAATGCTGATCCGAAATGGAGCAAAGAGCTTGTGAATAGCATAAGCTAGCAAAAATGTGCTAGTGCCTGCAGCCATCTTCGACTGAAGAACAGTTTCACTAAACCCCAGCTTGGAAAGGACATCCGTCATATTGATCCCGCTGAGAAGAAAAAACATTAAAGCCCATTAGAGCATTATTTTTTAATCATGAGTCACAAAGTCACAAATCACAAAACATCAATTTTACACATAGTAAACTACTAAACAAAACATTTTTCTTGCTTTTTTGAGAAAGATTCATGGAGACACATTTCTTCCTATTTATTGTTATTGGTCCAAGTAGCCAATTTTTTAAAGTTCTTTTTTTATTCACCTGAATAAAAAACCCAATATCCTAAAATTTGCTAAATATCCAAAATGTCATTAAATTCACAATGTGTTATCAAAATGAGAGTGAACCAGAAATTGTCATGCTAAATTGCAGAGTGCACTCAATCTTACAATCTATCCTTCTTTCTTCCCCCATTCATTCCAATGAACGAGTTCATTTCACTTTTCACTATTACAGTTTCTGAATTCAATCAGCACCATTTCATCTAAAATGTTAAACTTTTACATCATTAACTGTAGCCCGTTCCTTATTACATTAGTTTTCTTACTTAAACAAAATCATTTAACTTTAAATTAAACAAAAAAATTTTTTTTTACTCAGCAACTCGTATATCTGTCATCCACCATAATTATTTTCTTTCCCTTGGGATTTTTCAGATTTTCT
>JAQMYK010000036.1:27822155-27838755 GCA_030014345.1 Clarias buthupogon
TTTTTTTTTTCTTTTTCCTTCCTTCTACTTCTTCCCTCCATAACCCAATTTCTGACATTGATAGTTTATCGCTATCCTACCAAGTTTTAGTAATGGAAGGATAATTCCATTAATTTTACGAATGTCATTTGCATTTGTGCTTGATGCAAACCTTACACTTAAAACACGGTAACACCTTTTTCATAATCACTGGGCATTGACGATGTACAAATGAGAAGCTGATCTCTTGGTAATATAGGGTATATAAGATGACTTTGATTTAGAACATATTTTATGATGAATTGAAGGTGCAAAAAAATACATTTAGCAATTTTTTTGAAAAGAGTTAAACCTTGCAGCTCCATAGTTACAGTATTTACAGATCCCTTCTTAGCTAATGATCATATTTTGGAAATTCAGTTGTCCAGCATGATAAAAAAAAAAAAATCTAAATTTATGGATTCTGTTTTTTGGGGCACCATAGAGGATTTTACATAATTTGTATTTGAATTCCAAATTCAGGCACTAAAGTAAGACATGCAGACAAATATTATTCAATTTTATTTGTATAGCGCTTTTAACAATTGTCATTGTCGCAAAGCAGCTTTACACAATCAAAAGATTGTTAATTGATGAAACAGAATTTGGTTTAAAAAAAAAGAAACAAACAAAGAAAGGTAATGGGAAGAATAAAGTGAATTAAAAGTGGAAACAGATTACGGAAAGTCTCATATGTCGTCTTCTCTCAGTTCTGTTTTTTGTTCCACACTGTGCTTTACTGTGCAACACAGCAGTTTCACACAAGGGCCAGAACACATCTTTGCCCCCTCTAGTGTCCTTTTAGGAAAGAGCAGAGTGACGTCAGGGTGTCTGGGTTTAGCACAATGGAGCTGATGAGGTATGCCATGCAGGCTGCTACTGTGTGCACACTGAATAATCCCACTCGACGCTACACACATGCAAAGGTCATTTTACTGTATATCGATATATAAGCAGTTACAATGAAGACACAAGTGAAGTCTGCAAACTGTTGGCTTTATTAAAATGACATTAATTAAACTTGATAATAATATGCATCATGTCTTTTTTTTCTGTACAGATCTGAAGCGAGAAGCTAGTATCTGTCACATGCTGAAGCATCCTCACATTGTAGAACTCCTGGAAACCTACAGCTCAGATGGAATGCTCTACATGGTTTTTGAGTTGTAAGTGTGCGTGTCTTGATTTTGGTAACTGTCAAAGGTATAAAAACGGCTTTAAATGTCCTTTTTCTACTTTGTAGTATGGATGGTGCAGATCTTTGTTTTGAGATTGTGAAGAGGGCAGATGCAGGTTTCGTCTATAGTGAGGCTGTTGCCAGGTATGTATTCGTATCCCTCTTTGTTCGCTGATAATTCTGTACAGTTTAAAACTCTCTCTCTTTATCTTTCTCACCACCCTCAGCCACTACATGCGTCAGATATTAGAAGCTCTGCGCTACTGCCATGACAACAATGTTATTCATCGAGATGTCAAGGTAAAACTGTTTATAAATTGGTTGTCAGTACTTCAGCTCTTCTATGTATGTTTGTTGCTAGCAGTTGTCGGCTATAAAATGTATGCTGTATATGTATGCTATAAAATATTTCTCTGAGACAAAAAACAAATACTAACAAGCAAAAAAAATGATAATAAAACATGCAGTTTGTCATTACAGTCCTGGTTTAAAATGACGCTTAAAACTCCTTGTTATATAAACATATGCATATAGGAAGTTTCACCATATTAACAATTCTTATAAAAAATTCTAAATCCATTTATCGTTAGGCTTGGATTATGTGGCGTGTCAGCAGTTTTTGTGAAGGAGCTGTTGCTATACAAATGATATGTAATGATAATAATAGTATAAACCTTTGAGTTCCTTCTAGCTGCATTATGGAATATTAATACATTTTGCAAGTCAGAAAAAAAAACCCTCAACAATGCTGTTACATAGTGACATAGTTACAGAGTGAAGCAAACACAAGTACTCGCTGCTATGGAGTAGGTGGGTCTGTCAAATACGAAAACCTACTGGAAGGATTAGCTGTGGCGAGGATGGTTAGAGTTTGTGATTTGGTGATTCTGGGTGGTGATGTTTTAGTAAATTCTAATTTTTAGATTTCTAATTTGTTTAATACACAATCTAAAGGTACTACATAGAACTCAAACCCAAAGTGCTATTATCAACTTTGCCAGTTCTTTTAAGTCCTCACCTCCCGACCCCTAAAATCGGGCCTGATATTGGCCCAAACCACAAACCCTAATAATAATCATAAAATGTGAAATAGTTTTGAAATGGGTCACTGATTGACATTAGTATACTTGAAGTGGGTTATTAACCATATACGTGCATGTTTTCAGCAGTTATTTACTTCCTTGAACAACTGCTAACAATACAGCCTAGCTATGCATTTTGCCACGCTGACCATAACCACATCCTTTTTGGTATTTTGTCATTTATCATGTCCTTTGTGGAAATCAGAAATGTAAAATACATACATTAATATATATATATGCTGTGTGTGTATATATATTTATATACTGTTTCTTAGATATTTGTGTTAATTTATCCCCCATATATATACTGTAACTAAATTAGTTCAGGGCCTTCTGTTGTAAAATATAATTGTCCAAGTAGTCTTGCCATTCTCCTTCATGTTAAGACCCAAAAATGTATCCCAAAAGTATTCAGACAGTTCCATCACAACCCCATGTAGCCGTTCCCCAAACTGCAACCTACAGTAGCAGTCCACACAATGAGATCCATAAAACCTTTCGGTGGGAGAATATTGCAGAGCTCGTACATAGTCCTCACCTCAAACCAACTGATCACATTTTGGATGAATTGCAAAATCTTGAGGGGAGGCCGTGCAGTTTGAGTGAAGGCTGTTATAGTTGGAAAAAATGAACTTCATGTTAATGCTCATACTTTTTGATTGGGATGCCCAACAATCACACGTGGATAGGTTGGTCAGGCACAATCCCCCTCCCCCCGGCAGTGTAATGTATTTCTGTCTACAGTACATGAGGGCAAGTTTTATGGATGCTCTTTAGGCTGGGTGGTCATTATAATATTGATAAGCCCCACACTCCCCCGAGGTTTAGCTAGTGCACCAGTGGAAGCCTGGGACACAGAAGTCCGGTGGAACTCCATGGAAGAACTGTTGATGGAAGAGTGGCTGCGCACACATAACACCCGGGAAATAGTATTCTTTGTTGCCTTGCGCACTGAAGCAGATAATACAAAGTACATGAGGGGGTCCAGGCAGGTATTGAGGGCTGAGAGAAGCAACATGACCTCGTTGGCACGGTCTATATGACGGCGAGTCTCACAGGGGGTGTCAGTAAGTTGAGACCGCACATACACTCCCCTGAAGGCATGGTAGGGCACAAAGCAGATGGTGAACAGGAAAAGCACCACAAAGGACTTCTTAGCAGCACGGGAGTAATGCCCTGCATTGGGCAGGTCTGGCTTGTTGCGGGATGCCTGCAAAAGGTGCAAGGCAATCCTTCCATATGACACCACCATGAGCAAGAACACTAACCAGAAAATGGCCACCATGAGTAAATTAAAGTATGCCTTACTGCGGGCCTGTGTTCGGGGCTTGTACTGGAAGCACTTCCCCTGCACCTCATTTCCCTCAGCCAGAGCTATCATAGGCACCACAGCTAGCATTGAGGTAATCCATAATACACTGCATGCCACCAAACTCCAGCTGTTGCCCTTCAGCCAGCGGTGGCAACAAGATGCCTGTGTTCCTGGCCAACCTTGTATCTTGACATACCGGTCCAGGCTGATTAGACCCAACAGGGTGATGCTTACATACATATTCATATAAAAGAGGTTTCCCACAGTCTTGCACATAGTGGCACCTAAGGGCCAGTAGTTGCCCAGCATGTGATAGAGGATGCGAAATGGCAGACAGGCTACAAGCACTAGATCAGCCAGAGCCACGTTGATAAGGAAGACGCGGACTGAGTTGCGGCGTGGGTGGACAAAAATAAAGACCCAGAGGGCCAGCAGGTTCCCTGCCAAGCCAAACAGGAAGATGAGAGAATAGAGGATGGCAAGTGGCACACGCTGGGCTTCTTCTTCCAGTGTGCATGAATTGCGTTCTGAGGCTATGTGATGGATAAAAGAGTTGTTTGACAGCATGTTTGTTTGGTTACCAATTGTCATTTTGTATGCATTTGTCCGCATTTGAATATTCAGATAGGATGGGTCCTGTAGAAAAGAGGTGAAAAAAGAAGTTTTCAGTTTGATACAGAAAACTATAGAAATCTGACTTATTTTGTTTTTTTCATCCAAAACTGAGGACCATTTAACTATTGGTAGCCATACATTCAAATTTCCCAACTGCATACTTTTAGTACATACGGCTTTGTACTTGTGTTCAAAATTATGTAAATAGTAAATCTGTAAATAACTTTTGAAAATATTACAAACCTTGATACAATATTGTTTTTAATAATTACTTTAATATTAAACATTTAATATTTGATCATCTTCAATAAAGATATTGTACTTTTAAAAATGTAAATGATATTTGTAAAATTGTGTATTTTTTAACCTAAATTATAGCCTGTGACATAATTATTCATTCATTGGCATCTACTGAGGTGCTCATTCTAAATGTTGGTCTATTTTCATAATTGTATGAATTGAACTGCTGCCACATGATTGGCAAATTAGATACTTACTATACATAAATGATGAAGTGCTCTGTGAGTATATTTTGAAAGTAATATGAGGTAAAAGGTAAAGTCATTATGCCACTATGAGACTCCTAATTTGACTGAATAGATATGCCGTACTGTCTATGCACCAAGTTACATGTCTGTACACTTTGTGGCTTTCATTACTGGAGCAAAAACATGTTCCAGCACTAAATACTTGAATATCTATAAAACATATAACGGCTGTCAATATTATCATGTTAATGCATATAATTAATCTAGAAATTTTACCGCATTACTATTTTTTGCATGCAGTGTCAGTCCCATTCGAGAGATTTAAATTTAACTTTGTTAAATGTTAATGTTTAAAATACTATAAAACTGCATAATGTGTAAAATTGTGATTAATCTGAATTAATCACACACTATAACTGTAATTAATTAGATTCAAATTTTGAAATTGATTTACAGCACTAATATAGCTAGGTAACGTTCATCTTACAGTAGTTACCAAAAAGACTTAGGGCTTGTGACAAAGATAACTTTGTCATTGACTGTAGCTGTGAACTGTTTAAACTTTTTAACCAGTTTGGACTCTGTACAGTACAGTTAGACAATGCATAAGGCTGAAGCAAGCAGGGGAGCAAAAACAGCTTATTACAAATGAAACGTATGGCAACTTTTGGGTTTAACCGTAGCTCAATACAACAGTCGCAGTGTGTAGACATTTCCAGTTTGTGAAAACGCAGACTATAAAACCCCAGTCTTTAAATGGAGGCTGAATCATTTAACTGCATATTGTACTGTGTATGACTGTGTATGTTACAAATAAAATTTTGAATTTGAATCACAACTGTAACCTACACCTACCTAGTTAAGGTGTGTTCATGATGGGTAAATAATAGACAAAAAAAAGCATCATGGGTTGTAGCTTGGCATTTGTGGGCTGAAACTAAAGCTTGATCTTAAACACAGTTTGGTAGTGCATGAAGCTTATAACCCAAATCCAAGTTCATATCATGGTAGCTAAGAGGAAGCAAAATATTTGTGATGGTCAAGTTCAAAATCAAGTTAAACTGATACTGTAGGATCTGATTTGCCTAGATTCTCCAAACCCCCCACTTTTTATGGTAAATGAATGGAATAATACCTTTAAGACAAAGTATAGAAATAATATGCACTCTCCCATTGTTTTGAAAAAAGTTGCATGAAAAAATTACTCACCACAGTTTAAAATGGTTTAAAATCACTGTTTGTCCATAAAGCGCTGTATTCCTTAAAATTGTTCACTTCGAAAAAGTTGCATAAGGAGTCTTCGTTCTTTTGCTGACTACAATTTTCCTGATTACTAATTCTTTTTTTTCTTTTTTTTTTTTTGCTCTGTTGTTCTGTCTTCTTTTCATGACTTTGTGATCGGCGCTGTATGTAATGCTTCCTTCCTTTTCTCTTTTTGTAACCGCCCTGCCTGCCCCCCCCCTATCTGTTCTCAGTTTGAGGGGTTGCGAAGGAAGCATCACCCACAAAAAAAGACATTAACTTATAAAGTTTCAACACAGCTCATAGTCATAATAAGCTAGCAAAGAAGTTTATTTAGGTAAATAATATGTACGTGAATAAATATAAACCAAAACTTTAAAAAAACAAAAAAACAAAACCAAAACTTTTACTGATATTGAGTAAATATGAAGAGTGTATTTACTTTTATAGTACAGTTACTTTAGTGACATTTGGTATACATGAAAACTGGCCCCTAAGCTTAAAGGACACATTAAATGATATTGGTTTTGTTGAATGGGATTCAGAAATAGAGGTTTAATCATCTATTCTTATGGCCCTGTTTTTTGTTAGGACCAAAAAGTAATTAGACAATTGGCTGCTCAACTGTTCCAATATCTAGCGAAGCATCTGGTTCTGTCTGTGGGTTATAGACCTCAGTCAGTCATTGCAACAACAATAGCAATTCAATTCAACTCACCTTTATTTGTATAGCGCTTTTAACAATTGACGTTGTCGCAAAGCAGCTTTACACAATCAAAAGAATTATTTAAGTTTAAGCAATTAACTTTGATAGTGATAGTTTGTTCAATTAGATTCTTTAATATATATAAATAGAACTGTATTATCTGCACCATTCACCCAATTCCAATGTAAAGGCCTTTGAATTAAAGCCAGAAGTCGACACTTTGAGCTCAAATTTCAGCTCCAGTATTCTGTGTTAGACAGCTAAAAAAAAAAACAATTACTGTACATTGTCAATTTCCAATTTTTTTAATGAACATTGTTATTCATCATACAGTAGGTACAGGACAATGTGCTGGTCACTGGAATATGCTTTTTTTGTTCCTCTGGGGGTTTTTTTGGGCAAAGCTCACAGTAAGTTCAGGCTGAAGAATTAATAAAAAACTTTCTAACTTTGACTTGAATGTCTCTGAAACATTTAAGGGCAAATATTGTAGTAGGCATTATAGTATTGCATTTTAAAGTGTATTATTTGCTTCCTTTAAACAATTGCCGTTGCTCATGTCACTATTCTTTCTGTTGATAACTTTCCTTAAAGCCTCACTGTGTGCTCCTGGCATCTAAAGAGAACTCCGCTCCTGTCAAGCTGGGTGGTTTTGGGGTAGCCATTCAACTGGGCGAGTCTGGCTTGGTGGCGGGAGGTATGTGTGTGTATGGTGCAAAAGTGTGCTACTCTATTATTTGTAGACAGTTAATTAAAATATACATGATATACATGTGGACAAAGATGTACATTAAGAGTTATCCACTTTCCTGTTATTTTCTCTATTATTGTTACTACTACTACTACTACTATTATTATTATTATTATTATTATTATTGTTAAATATAATTGTATTTTTTTTCTGTCTTTTTCTATGTGGGTAGGACGGGTCGGTACACCTCACTTCATGGCTCCTGAAGTGGTTAAGAGGGAGCCATATGGGAAACCTGTGGATGTGTGGGGCTGCGGCGTCATCCTGTTTATTCTGCTCAGTGGCTGCCTTCCCTTCTATGGAACTAAGGAGCGCTTGTTTGAGGGCATTATTAAAGGCAAATACAAGGTAGTGCACCATTTTATAGAATGATTTTTACGCGTTTCGTTTAATGAAATTGTTTGTTGCTGAATTCTTAACCAAATTTACTGTATTCAAGAAAAAAAACATAATTTGTTGAAAAGAAACATCAAAATTTGAAAATTAAGAGAAAATTAAGAAACAAAAGAAAAATTTAAAACAGTTAATACTAATATACCCCCCCCCCTTTTTTTTTTTTTTTTTTTTACTTTTCCAGCGTTTTTTACTTAGAAGAAATTTCTGAAATCATAGTATAATGAGGAAGCCAAGTTCTGTTTCATTCCTTTTTGTACCGTTCTGTTATATTGATATACTGTCTCATGCAGTCCAGGATTTAGAAGGCATATCCTAACCATGACAAATAACAAGATGCTTAGGTTAATTAACTATATCCAAAGTGCTGCTGAGCAACAGAAAGAATATACATTGACATCATCTGTTATTTGTTGTCAAGTACAAATCAGGAACAATTCCTTTTATCTTACATTAGCAGGGTTTACCCCTGATGTTTTTTTTTCCACGGTTTCTACTCATACATACTTCAGACATGACTGTGTTCAGCTTATGGCTGCGTCTGTATGACTGTGATGTCTGTCTGGTAATGTCAAGGTTAAGGCTAGGTCATGTTAACCTACTGTATGATCTCATACTACTGCAGTTCCTTAAAGGTTATGAACTTTAAATAAAAGGTTATAAAATTAAATGAATTGACAAATAGTAATCACCTAATTATATAGTTATATTTATAGATTTTACAGCTGTATAACATTTATAGAAGGTGATCATATTATAATAAGCTGACCTTATGCAACTAATAAACCCATGTCTCACAGAAGAGTTTCTTTGTGTTTGAATCAGATGAACCCTCGGCAGTGGAGTCATATCTCAGAGAGTGCAAAAGACTTGGTGCGGCGCATGTTGATGCTGGACCCTGCTGAGAGGATTACTGTCTATGAAGCCCTCAACCACCCTTGGCTAAAGGTAAAGTATAGCTCTATACTTTGGGTATGAAGTGAGACAATGTAAAGCTGTTCGTAAAAGTGTAGAGAAAATGTAGGTTTAAAAAATATGCTAATTTAATGAAAAAATAATAAGCCGGCTTGGTGCAGGTTGTCTTCGAAATAAAGTGTAAACCAAAGAAAAATAACAGTCAATGCAGTGTTCTAAAGGTTAGAAAAGCAACGAAGGACGAAAACCAAGAATCTAACTGGGAGAACACATTTGTAGATAACTACTTACACATTCTCAATACAAATCAGTTAAAAAACAGTGAAATAGCCAAGAAAGTTACATACAAACTTTATATTTAATCTGGAACGGAATTGTTCACAGTAGAAATGACACTCACACAAAGGGCAACCATCTCTTGCTAAGAATGTTTTTGAAATGCATGCATGCATAACTTATTTTATATCCTACTCAAAATAATATAATTTAAGAATTGTGTGTTTATGTTAATTTTGATTGTTTGTTTTGTATAAATTTCAGACAAGTTTTATATTTCTTATTGTTATATAGGAGAGGGATCGCTACGCCTACAAGATCCACCTGCCTGAGACTGTGGAACAGCTGAGGAAGTTCAATGCCAGGAGAAAGCTGAAGGTTCAGCATTTAGTGATTATTACCCAGCATAGGATTCCTCTTTAACATGTATATGACGTTACATATTTTTCTATTTATTAATGTGGCGTTTAGTTATAGATTACTAAAATGAGAACAAATGTTCTAAGATGTATAAATGTGAAACAAATACAAAGACTACAAAATGCTAAAAAGATTGACTTGCAGAGTTTACCAGTCAGTCAGTGCAATTAACAAAACAGCCAGCATATTTAAAGGAATAGGAAAAGATTTAGCACGCTAAAAAGAATTTTAGTCTTAGGTCAGTGAGTATAAAGTTCTTCTGCAGAGAGATTGTAGCTCATTTGTGGTCTCATCACGTAACTGACAGACATGTAAAACCAGTGCAGTCAGTTCACACTTAAAGCATTGTGAGCATGTTTTCAATTTTCAATCTGTGCAAAGGTGAATAGATGTGGTTTGATGTGGTAGTGTTTTCCTGTTTTTTTAGGGTAAGTGTCAGACCCCAGGACACTTTGAGATTCAGTCAATTAGATTTAAAGTTTTATTCATATATATTTTAATGCCAGAGCATACTTTGACAACTGTATTATTGTGCGTTTAATGTGATCTTTTTAAGTGAAAATATAACAAAACTTTTATAATTCATAATTTTTTTTAGGGAGCAGTGCTGGCTGCTGTATCCAGCCATAAATTCAATTCTTTCTATGGTGACCCCCCAGAGGAGCTTCATGATTTCACAGAGGACCCAACCTCTTCAGGTACAGTAGGACAAGTATTCTATCACCAGCTTTTATGAGTGTATATACAAAATTCACAAATATTTGAATGTATGAGCATTGTGCAATCAAAAATTTGTTTTATTTTAGGAATCAAAACCCATTCATTCTCTCAAAAGATTTGCCTGGCTTTTTTTTTAAATAGTAATCAGTGACAAAAGCCATATGGTGAGGAACAAGCATACCACATGTTGTGAAATAGCTTTCACTTCTCTGTCTCAAAAGCCAACTTTTAGATCCTGTTGTGCGGAAAGAAAGCACATTCACAGGGTGGGTGATGGTGGTTGGGGGCGGGGGGGGGTAGTTGTGTGCTAGGCGCTGCTTGCTACAGTACCATTCCTGAGCTGATACTTAGCAAACAAAATCAAATTAAAACATATGTAACTGTTTAAGAAATCTGTTTGCATTGTTCCCTGGAAAAACTCTGGAATAAAAACTAAGAACTTACATTCATTCTGGAAAGAATGCCAGCAAAAGCTGAGCCAATTTGGATGCATTAGTTTGTGTTGGTGAAATGATGGATTTGATTTAATTTGTTGGTAAAAATTAATGATAATTATTTTTTTTAAAAAGGTCTATTAAATGGTGATCTATTAACATCTGCTGAAAAGTCCCCTGCATTCAGTAGTCACTAAACTGATGTATGTATTGTTCTGCCGTGCTGTATTTTTATATCACAGCAGATTATTTAAAAGTATTTAAAAACTACAAGTTGTCCCAGATTTTAAATTTGTCCCCAAATTAACAGTCAAAGTTGAATCCATCTTCATACCACTTATCCAGTACAGGGGCAACATTGTGGGGTTAGAGGGGGTCTAAAACCTATCCCAGGAGGAACACGTTCAAAGTGCCATTACAGACCTAGGATACATACCAAGAGTTGGCAGTCATGTAGAGGATTTTTTAATATAAAGTTACATTTTCCCTATGTACAGTATGGAGAATGTTTTGCTTTGTGTCAATAATATTAAGTTGTTCAGCAGATTCATATCTACAGTATTTCATTCTATGTAGGATTTAGGCTTGTAGGTTTGACAGCATTCTATATTTCCATATGCAATATTAGTGGCTTTGGCAGTGTTTTTTTTTTTTTTTTTTTTTTTTTTTTTTTGTCTCTTTCTTAGGTTTTCTCTCTTTGGTCACTCTCTCTCATTTCTGTTTTTTAAATGGTTTGTGTTTCTAGTTTGTGATTCTCTCTCCTCTCTTATTTCCAAAACACATTTGTTCTATTGCTGCACTCCCTGTAGGATTACTTGCTGCAGAAAGTAGGTATCCCATGTATTGTGATGTCATCACTACCCCTGTTTTGCTTTGCCACTATACAATACAGCTCTTCATCTAAATCTTATCCTTGCTTTTATTCCATCCAAGCATCTCTGCCTGAGATTCAGCATTTTACTGCATGTACTGTACGATTAACAGTGATAATGTCATTATTCATGAATGTTTTTACAGGCTTCACTTTGATTGTAGTTTTAAAACCTGAACGTTTTGTGCGTTTTAATTTCACTTTCATGGTAGTATAGTGTTCCAAGTCAGAGGAATCCATTGTACTTAACAGGAGCCTGCATGTGGGTTCTTTATATAAAAAAAAAAAAGAAAAGAAAAACACAAATTGAGCACCTGTGTGGCATTCTAAACTTTTGCCTGTGTGTGTAACATTTGTGAGATTAGGCTTGATGCTATGACTTTAAAGTTTAAATTTTCCTTTCTTAATGTGTATGTGCATGCGTGTTTCTGTTCGTGTGTGTGTGTGTGCGCGCGTGTGTGCATTTGCGGATTTGTAGGGGCAGTTTCTCAGGTTCTGGATAGTCTAGAAGAGATCCATGCATTGACGGACTGCAGTGAGAAAGATCTGGATTTTCTACACAGCGTATTCCAGGACCAACATTTACATACACTGTTGGATGTAAGGGCCTTACATATACACATTACACTTTACATATCTTTATCACTTGAACACTTATAATTGTAGAATCTCTAGTGCTTCTGATCACCAGAAGTTTAGGAAACCTTTCAGTTTTGATCTCTTCTTGTTTGCCTTTTTTTGTGGGAAATAAACTGCCCTATGACAACTTTACATTTATTCATTTGGCTAATGCATTCATACAAAGTAATTTAAAATATTGAGATGTGTATATATTCGAAGAAATAGCATAGAGCACAATAGTAATACCTTGCCATTCACAACCTTCAAATCACTCTTGCAGAGCCTTAAACGTTGCGTAACATTGGCCACCTAACCCTGTATTGAAACCATTTATTTGCGGTTATTGAAAATAATAGGATTTTCATTTTGGTCACATAATAGCTGAAAACCCTATCTGGAAAGAATCTAAAAGGGAAATGCTGCAGGATCTACCAGTCATCACATGTTTACTGATGCTGATACAGATACTTTGGAGGGAATGATCTTGTGAGTCATTTAGAAAATAGGCTTGTTGCAGCTCCTCAGTAAACCACACACACTAGCATTTTCCCATAAGTGCTGTTAATCATCAGCACAGGTATTATTAGCACATTTCTCATTTAAATATGTGTATAATAATAAGTTACCTTTTTATTAGGGCCAAAGAGCTTTTTAATACCAAATGATTTATTACCAGAGCAAAAATATATATTATTTGTACTATTTCAATGTACTTACTTTGATTATGATAGGCTTAAGCAATCAACCTTAAGTGGAGTGGAGGGGAATAGAAAGCAAAGTGCTGTTGTAAGGTAATTTAAAAGAAAGCAAGTGGGTTAAGATAAATCAGGCAACACCCAAAAAGTACAGATGCAGCACACAGACAGACAAAGACCACAGTACCACAGTACTGCATCTCCCTGCAAACACTTCCTCATGCATGGCCAGACCAACATCACCACTGAAAACCCATCCAGACCGAGAAGAGTCTCAACCAGATGAAAAAAAACATCCAATGGCCAAAGTGAAAGACACCAAAGAGTTGTCAAGATTTGAGGAGGATCTGGATTTAATCCTAAAAGTTGAGCACCTGTGTGGCATTCTAAACTTTTGCCTGTGTGTGTAACATTTGTGAGATTAGGCTTGATGCTATGACTTTAAAGTTTAAGTTTTCCTTTCTGTTCAGGTGTTCATCAATTCTGCTAACTAGTTGTCGTGGAGTGGCAGGCATATAAACTCTGTGGCGCCATTAAGTCTTTGATGCCCTTGTACCATTAATGACACCTGCACTCCCACAGCCAAGGCAGTCAAGACTATGAGGAAATGCCTAAGACAGCAAGTTATTTGACACTTAACTGCCCAACTACCACTTATTTCAAATGCAATGAATATTTGTGCAGACAGAAACATGACTGCACCACCTACATTATGCAACATACCACAAACCACATGAAGAACATGATCACCAGTTACTGCAAAAATATTGGGTTGCAATTCAGAACCATCAGCTTTACAGCAGGGTGTTAATTCATGGAAATAGGTATTGTGTTAGCCTGTAAAGTTTCTCCCATATTATTCCTTATGGGAATGAAACTTATTACACTGGTACTGTACCTCAAAAGTACAGTTTACAGTTTTGAGAACTAAACTTTTGCAAGAAATTTGCCTCAGCATGCGAAGCCGGTTGTGTGTACTTCTGGTTGCGCATACATCCACTTTTGGTAGCCGATCCGAACTAGTTTGTGTTAGTGGACTATTTGCACCTCTACACAAGGTTTTAGTCTGTATTTGAACGGATGTATAAAGGACCAAGTCCTGTATACTGTGAGAGGGTGTGCAGGAGTGTTGTAGCTGCCTCACTGACTTTATGAGTCAGTCCGGGAGCACGAAGATGAAAAAATGCTGTCCTGTAATGCTGGACAATTCACTAACTGGTGAGTGTCATGGTTAAGGGTCAAAACACTTGATCAAGGGTGGGAACCTCTTCTTGATACAACCAGACTAGATGATTCCACCAATCAGCCATAACATCATCATCACTGCCAGGTGAACTGAACAACTGTGATCATCATCAAATCTCAGATTCTATTCCAATCAAGAAAACATGGGATGCTCTGGACAAACAAGTTCAATCCACGTAGGGCCCACCTCATACCTCACAGTCACCACACCATCCAAAGGATCCTCTGCTAATATCCTGCTGCTGAAGCTACTATAGCTCGAATTGCTGAAAGGGTTCCCATAGAAAGGTATCAGAACACAGTGTATTGCTGTTTTAGTTGAAGAAGGGGGACCTACTCAATATTAGGCTGGTGGTCATAATGTTGTTCCCAATCGGTTTGTGATTGAACTAAGACTTTGCTTTGAGTGAATACAAAATGATTTGCAGTGAAAAGCACATTATACTCACATAATGATACACCTGGCTCTGGATTGTTTTTTGTAGAACATTTTTTGTGCTCTTTGCAGGATTGAGTGTGGTGAGTATTGACTTGGCCAGTTTGAAATGTGTATTTTTATGACTTTTCCCCAGGCGACAGCTGTAGCTGGCGGCATAATGTTTTTGGGTCCGTTTGTCTGTATGACTCATTCTTGTGAATGCAATAACTCGGGAAAACCAGGCAATTTATTCAAAATTGGCACGTGTCCACTTGGCCTGGAGGTTCAACTGATTTGGGGTCAAAGCTTGAGATCTCTATAACCTCACATCCATACCATTCTTAACTGCAGTATCTTGTGACTGGCTTGACAGAATTTCTTAAAAAATTAGTACAAATGTCCACTTGGAATCAAGGATGAACTTACTACAATTTGCTTCCAAATGCTTTATCTCAGGAATGTCTGGAGAGGATTTCCTAAAGGATCACCGTCTCCTCAAGAAGACCAGCCTACTCTTTCCCTTTCTGAAACCACTTCAGTTGTGACTCTATGCTAGTTTGTTATTGATTTGCACCTGTACAAACTTACTTCAACTTTATTTCCCTGGGTGACCGGAAAATGGACCTCCTTTCCCTCTCAAAGTGCACCACAATCTATATATACTGTGTATAGTATTTTCACTAGATTTTCCCTTTATATATAGTAAAGCCTTTGGCTCTGAATAGGCATGCATGTAAACTCATCTCCTGATATTGGCATTCAACCACAATGCAGTAATTTAAGTTTACGTCAGTTTTCGGAATACACAAACACCCAAGTCATGTATATATTCAATTACATACAAGCCAAACTAAAAGTAAAAACACACTGTAAAAAAGAAAGGTTAATAAATGAAAAATGTATCATTTGTCTTTTGCAGCTTTATGACAAGATCAACACACGGTCTTCACCACAGATCAGAAATCCACCCAGCGATGCTATTCAGAGAGCCAAAGAGGTGTTGGAGACAATCTCCTGTTACCCAGAGAACATGGAGGCTAAAGAGTTGAGGCGGATTCTTACACAGCCTCACTTTATGGTGAGTAAAAGAGTACTGCACTATACATGCATTGTGTATGTCGCTCATTGCATAAGAATACTATTTATATGTGACTATTTATAGAGCTTAAATAAGGAAGCACAGTAATTCTGTGCAAAGTAAAATCTGCTGTTGAATTAATAAGCCAACTTATTAGGGCAGTGGTGTTACCAATGCATTATATTACATAGGATGAGCGGGGGGTGAGAAAATTTGAAGGAGTGGGAGGGATATGTGAAGGGGGGACAGCGGGTGGAACTAAGAGACAGTGTTGAGATATTATTAAAAGAGGAATATCTTATTTTACTTGAAGTGAAAGATTCTCTCTCACACAACATAGACAGGCTTGGATTAAGTGTTTAGGATCATTACATGTTCAACTCTGTCATTTACTAAAGATAAACAGTTTGAGGTCTTGGCCATCAAATTGGGTGCATCGGAGAATTTTCATATTAGTGTTTGGCTATTATAGTCTCTAGTCTGTAAGTACAGAACAGAGCGTGATTTTCAAACTCCCCAAGCTAGAGCACAAGTGTAGTGTTGTGGACAACTGACTTGTATAGTCTTTGTTTAATACTGTAGATGTGCACTAACTATTTCATAATGTTTCTACCTACAAAGAAAATGCGACACATTGGGACCAATATCCTTTGTCTCACATGAGCATCATCATCATCGTCCGTCATCTGCAACTCTCTCACAACTTCACTGAAGCCATTCGTTGGAATATGGCCAAACCTTCACAGAACCTTTATTAGCAAGCATAGTTGTGCACTAGCTAATTTATTTTTAGAAGTAGCACGTTCCGTGGGCAGGTGACATGTCTTCCTAGGAAGAATCATATTTTACACTATAGAACTCATTTTCAGATTCAATGGACCCGTCAATATATTTACACCACCTACCAATATTTATCCTTAAAAGTGTAACATACAGTACATCTGTTCAGTAATCATTTATGAAAAGCATCCATAAAGTATATTTATATGATTGATCTATACTGTGTACCCCATTTTCGGTTTTTACACTTATACCACATACAGTAAATGTTATGGTTATCTTTTCATGAGGCTACACAAATACAATGATTTGAGAGTAGTGATGCGCGGGTCGTCTTTTAACC
>JAQMYK010000036.1:27838855-27849423 GCA_030014345.1 Clarias buthupogon
GTGCGGGTTGGGGCGGGCCGAATAATTTCATAAAAGCGGGACCCGCGGGTTGGAAAAATACCCGACCCGCGCATCACTATTTGAGAGGTAAAATTTTGCAATACAATACAAATGTTTGGCAATACACTACAATTTATTTGGGTAACAGGGTTGTGTCCAATGATGAGGTCTCACTTTTTCAGCTTTGATCACGCTGTAAAAAAATTAAATAAAATGAAATCCCACACCATTGTATTCTATCAGGAGTAAAGTATGACTGATGATTAAATTGCAACCTAATCATCTGTAAAATAGAGCATGGACTGTCTTCTGGGATTTCGCCTGGGAATAATTCAATGGGTGCAAGACATATTTCAGTAGTAAGGCAGAAACATAATACAAGACATTTTCCTAGTAGAGAAATTCATAAACATCAAACACTCATTCCTGAGATGTCCATACTCAGATTAGCATAGGGTATGTGGTGGCTAAGTACCTCCATTTTACTCACAGATTAACTTTATATAATATATTGGTCTTTTAAATTTTCTAACAAACCTATTTTGTTTGTTACTTATCAAAAACTGCCACAAAAACATAATTAGTGCATGCCTCAGTAATGTACACCATTCAGCCATAAAATTATGACCACTGACAGGTGACGTGAATAATACTGATTATCTCATTACATTATTTAATTGAAAAATTGCGATTTTAAAACTATGAAATAACACACATAGCATTAGTTAATTAAGTAACAATAATAACGGTCATGTGTTATTTGAAGATAGGAAGGTCAGCTGTTGTGGAAAATACCTGCAAGAACAGTTTTGTCAAGTGCATTTGCAAAACCCATCAAGCACCATGATGAAACTGGCTCTCATGAAGACCATCCCAGGAAAGCAAGACCAAAACTTAGCTCTGCTGCAGAGGAGACGTTCATTTAGAGTCACCAGCTTCAGTTAACAGCTCCTCGGATTAGAGCCTTTATGAAGGCTTTACAGAGCATAAGTAGCAGACACATCTCACTAAGAAGATTATTTTGGATAATACTATATTATACTATATGCCTTTAGTATTGTTTTACAATGTAGAAAGAAATAAAAATCAGGAAAGACGATGGGATTAGAAGATGTGTCCAAACATTTAGTGTAACTGAGCCACATACCGGTCAGGGTGCTTATCATCCGTGCCCCTCCACCAAAAGCGCTTGTTGCGAAAAATACCTGTCTGAGTGTCCCAACATTAAAAAAAAAAAAATGCAGTGTATAATTCACTCGTCGTCTTCTGGCCATTGTGATTTTATACCACACAGAGAAGCTTGTACATATTGCTAATCTAGTTAGGAAATTTTAAGTGAAAAGTATCTTTTATTCTTAAAAAATGTTTTCTATTTAATGCTGAGAGAAAACTTGTGGATGTCTATGTCTATGATTCTGTCTATGATTGATCACAGTGATAAATTGTATATGTATGCAGCTTTCTCCATTTTATAGAGCCTTAAATAAGTTTACCACGCATTCTTACATTTCATTACAAATGCAAAGTCTCTTGCAAAACATTGCATTCATTATGAATCAGCTGCTCTCCTTCAGGGGTCCAGGATTATTAACATACCCCATGTTTTTACAGATCTCAGAAAAACTGATTTTTATACAATGGACTTTGGACATGAGGTAGCTTGTGGAAGATCTACAGTAATATAAGATGCATTAAATTATTCAACAGATGTTAAGCATTGTTTTAGCATGAGTTTTTTTTACATCAGCGTAATATTAATTAGCCTAAATATGTGGTTTTAGTAGCAACCACCTTTTGTATGTGCATCAAAGAATGTCATCCTCTGAGTTTACCTTTTTACTCATTTACTCACTCATTGTCTTACACTTTATCCTGTAAACATGGCCTGGAGCCTATTCCAAGAGACTTGGGGCACTAAGCAGGGTATGCCCTAGATTCATCGCAGGGCACATACACACTCATAAACACAATCACACAATATGGTAAATTTTGTGAACACCATTTAACCTAATCTGCATGTCTTTGGACTGTGGGAGGAAACTGGAGTACCCGGTGGAAACACACCATGCGCAGGGAGAACATGCAAACTCCATGCACACAGACCCAAGGCGAGAATTAAACCTGGACTGTGGAGGTGCGAGACCACTCTGCTAACCACTTAAGCCACTGTGCCACACGTCGCCCTTTTTAATGATATATAAAAAGGTTTTTAAAAATATATATTTTAACATCTGTTTTTTAAGAAAAAGGTATCCCTAGATTTATTAGCAAGCTATTTAGATAATGTTTACAGTGCTGGCTGTGTGCATTTTGCTAATGTACTGTACATGACTAGTAGTCTTACTGTGAGACCCCTCATCTCATCATGCACATAAGATGGTCCAGACATGAGTTTTGTTCCATTTTATGTCCCAAAAGGAAAAGACTGTACCAAATGTATAATAGTTTCAATCTACTATGTGATCATGATGCTGGCATGCTGACTAACTAGCTTGCTAAGATGACTACCCTAGGCTTCTTTAGGTTTTAAGAAACAGAGGGACCAGTTTCTTAGCTCAATGTCGGTTGTGTTTTAACTTTTATATTTGCCAATCCGGTTAACATGGAGGATGTCAGAGTGAACAAACACTCCATGTCCACCCACGATAGATCAGTTGCTAATGAATACACAGGACTAGCATCAAACTGGCTTTTCACTTATTTTGTTCCCCACCCATTTTCAGGCAAGTCCCACTAGAATTCTGATCCACTACAAAACTGTCCGCCCCGTCAGCTTGTGTGAGCTTACAGTTGCCCATGATCGGATTAATGTTAGAGTAAGAGGTTGCCACCCTCAAAATAAGCTTGGCCTATCAGCTCTCTAGAAGCCATTCTAGTAGTATAGAAGCCAAACAGCCACCCCAGCTACCGATGCCTGTAGCATCACCTGGGAACTTAACTTGCACTCTCCTGTTCCCATGTCATCTGGGAGCTCTAACTTGGTCATATTTTGACATACAGTGTAGTAAAAATAAGCAGAAAACGGAGAATTATGCACACTTAGAAGCTGATGTTGTGTGAACATTTAATTAATGTTCGTCTCATTAAGTGCTGATTGGAATTGCAGTTCTGGTTAAGAAATACTAAATCTTTGTGGTCATACCTTTACTGGCCACTTAATTAAGTACACCTAAAAGCACTTACAGTAAACCCATGGCACAAGGAAGAAGAGATCTTTTAGATACCTGGGTGCGTGCTGTCTATATAGAGCTTAAACATATTGACATGACATATTCTGTGTTTGTTATTCCTGTCAGGAGTTTGGCCTGCTTGCCAACGCTTCGACTCAGCTGAGCTTAAACCAATGGCTTTCTGAATTAACTCGGATACAGCAAATAAGACTAGAGGAATTCCCTCATTCCGGTTCCTCCCAGACTCAATGCAAAGCTTTATCATCATAAACTTGAGAGTTTAATAAATTTTTTCAATTGCTCAGTCTTTCAATTCTGGGTGTTATGCACTTCATCGAGTACAGTATACTTGGCCAAAAATCTTAAATTTGAACCCTGGTCTGTCAGAAATTGGAACCCTGGTATGTGAGAAAATTCATCCTAATGTGCTAACAATCCTGATATTGATCTTTACCCTTAGCATTTGGTGCAAAAATTTTAATTTAATAAGAGTCTTCAAAAATCAATACAGGGTCAAAGTTATACAAACTGGGTGAAACTATCGGAGATTCTGAGAATTCTGGCTGGATATCTGACCAATTTTCTTTTCATTATTAATAGTGTTCAGTTCAATTTGTTGGTTTCCTGGCACAGGTTTATACATTCCACAACCAGGTTTTGTCACCGTCACCTTTTGTTCACGTTCCATGATTAAGCATCTTGATGCTAACATTACTATGCTTAATAGTTGATACAGTATTTGTGGGGTTTAATGCCTCATGTTTTATTACACTAAGAATGGCCCCCATAAGTACTTTCCTCCAGAAAATATTTATTTATGTATTTGTCAGCTGCAGGCTTTAGTTAAGCTTAAGGAAGTTCATTTGGGAGCAAGGGCTTCTTTCTTGGACAGGAATGCTGACATGCATTTTGAGTTTTTACACTGCATGATGTGTAATTGTACTTTGACATCATCTAGGATGATGATGTTGATGTGGTGTTTCTCTGTGACAGGCCTTGCTGCAGACACATGATGTTGTGGCGCATGAAGTATACAGCGATGAGGCCCTGAGGGTCACCCCACCTCCAACCTCACCTTATTTGAATGGTGATTCACCTGAGAGTGTCAATGGAGACATGGACCTTGAGAATGTCACCCGGGTCCGACTAGTGCAATTTCAGAAGAATACAGATGAACCTATGGTATATACGCGCAAACACATTTCAAGATAGATATGTACAGATATGGTAACAAAGGAGTGCATATTTTAAATGCCATTTAACTGACACAGAGGTGAGGGGTATAAAACAATACATTTAAATTGATTATTAACTGTGCAATTTAAATGACCTATTTGTGTGTCAACCGTATGTGCAATAGTTGACAATATGTGAAGTATGAAGGTTTCAGCAAAACTCCAACCAACTTGTCTTTTCAGTTTTTAAAGAAAACTGACTTAACAGTTATATTTAATGTGGTGGAACATTTGAGAGACACGTTAGTTTCTGTTCTCTTTTACATTATAATTTAACTACCATAAACAATAATTCTCTACGTGTTTCGCAAAAGCACCAGAAAGTGTAAACTCCTCCGGAACTAAGTTGTCTATTGGATTTCCTATCATTAAAATGTTGTTCATTAATAGGTTGTTTTTCATTCAAACATTAATTAAAATCATTGATTATATGAAATGAATGTAAATTAGAGTTGTACTCTCATTTCCTTTTTTACAGGGCATTACTCTAAAGATGAACGATCTGAACCACTGCATTGTAGCTCGTATTATGCATGGAGGAATGATCCATAGGCAAGGTACTGTCATTATTATTCCACATAACAAAGGTTATATTTTGAGGGCTTGTTTGTTTATGATGTGTTTTTCAGTTTGCATATACCTTAAAAAGAAATGCTGGATTTATGTTCATTACTTATGTATCAATCACAGGAACGCTGCATGTGGGTGATGAAATTCGAGAGATTAATGGCATCAGTGTAGCCAATCAGACGGTGGAACAGCTTCAAAAAATGTTGGTATGTGGAAAATATAGTCTTCAAATGGTCATGGTTAGACTGCTTTATGTAGATTTTCCTTTGTTTAAGAATAATTTTCAAGATGATCCAGTTGTTGCTCTTAATAACTCAAGTGTTCAAAAAACAAGTGTTAAGGAACTGATCTTTATAAAACATCGTTGTGTGAAACACAGAGGGAGATGCGTGGGAGTATCACATTCAAGATCGTACCAAGTTATCGCAGCCAGTCCCTGTCTTGTGATGTAAGTGTTCCTTATTAATAATAACAACAACAATAATAATAATAATAACAATAATTTTGATGGCAAGCATCACTCTCACACCACCTTGAAGTCATAAAAAATGGTCTTACACTCTCATCCTTCTCATAATTTTAATTATAATAGTTCATAACATGGTCTACCCTATCCTCCTTTCTTTTTTTACTTTTTAACAGTTTATTAAATGTCTTTGTAATTTATGTGACATAATGATAATGTCTTTATTGTACTACAGAAGGACTCACCTGACCTGACCAGACATTCTCCTGCCAATGGTCATGCGAGTGTCACCAGTTCCATTTTGGCAAGTTTAGAATTTCGAATTTTGTTTCTGTTTTATTGTTATGGTATATACAGTAGAGTTATACAGTTTAGAATGTATAAAGTGTTTGCAGTTGGCCTCCCCAATTGGGTTTGATCCCGGTGTTTTTTCTTTGCTATTTTATTAATATGTTTTTATTTCTAGCTTGGTGTCTAGAAAACCATAAATGATGGAAAAAGTGTTGGTGTTGCACACAACAATATTCCCAGCACAGGGGCAAAGAAAAAACTAATTTACTTGCATATTAGCCCAGATTGCAGAGCCAGGAATCCGCGAATGGCAACAAACTCAAAACACTCTATTCGGACCTCTTCAACTTTTTCTTCCCCACTTTATTGTGTTATAGGTTTAATGTGAAATTGGTTAAACTGCCTTTTTTCCCCCCATCCAGCAACCTGTAATGACAATAAAAACAAGTTAGTAAAAAAAATCTAAACCTGCAATCTCTAAATTAGATACGTATTAAAACCTTTATTCAGTGCTTTACAGAAATAAATAAGATGGTGACTAAGACAAGTTTTTGACAGTTGGTTGTTGTGGTTTGTGTTGCATGGGGTCTAAAGCAGTAGCTTTATCAAGCCCCAAATTTACACCCCCCTCAGTTTTTGAGCAGGTGTCCAAGGCAAATCATGAGGTTGATGGGTGAAAGTAGGGATACTTCAATACTGTATAATGGTACACCTGTTCTGTGAAAATGTCCTGGTTTGAACCCTAACCAAACGCTGGTTCATTCCAGTCAAGGTCTGCAGCTAGATTGCAGAATTTGTTACATGCAGACTACAAACTCAAGGACACTTTGATTATCTGTCAAAGGGACAGAGGTAGCTTGTCAATCTCCTTTGCCTCTGGAGAGTGGTCAAACACATTGAAAGAGACCAAGTAAGCAGTTGTAGGAGGTTGTGTTCTCTTTTTTTTCACCAAAGTTTATCAGTCAGCTGGTCATTGAATTAAGCAACTTTGATTTGCTTCATGTCTCTGTCTTAACTTACAGAGAATATTGTAGCATAAAGCCCATATATTGTATATACAGCAGAATCACCTGATTACTCATCAGGGTGAGCAATAACCGGAGGAACCGATTAAGAATGTGCCTTTGGTTTTGTGGTGGTTATTTCAGTAAGGTGGGCAGGGGAGCTGTAATGACTTGGCCTTGAGTTCCTACAGTCTCTTGTCTTGTGATATGGTGGTGACTTATTCTTATTCTTTACTTAAAACAAACAAATCCTAAATGTTAAGTCACAAAACAGGAAAGGATCAGGTAATGTGTAGACCGACAAACTCAGGCACGGCTTGAAAATAAATAAATTTAAAAAACAGACCGTGACAAGACGGTGAGCACAGTGGGCACATGCATTTAAAGGGGAAATACCATGCCATTATGACATTATATATTATGTAACTTGGAATTCATGGCTTTTTTTTTTTTTGCCTGACATTTGCTGTTAATTGTAGGACCTTATACCCACAGTTCTCTGCATTCTACATTATGTCCAATTAATTGAATTGAGACTTTGATCAAGTTCAAGAGAGGTCTCAAGGAAATTTAATCCACCTTTATTCAATGTAGAGTGTGTTAATGGTGTGAATATTTCACAGAATTTGACATATGCTTGTTTTTTTCTTTCTTTAAAGAAATTTGCAAGAAACATTGTTTTTGTGTTATCATATGAATTAGTGGATATAATTTAAAAGCCATAAATTTATAACACAATAAAGTGTGTAAAGTGTGAAGGGGTCTAAATACCCTCTGATCCCACAGTATGTTCTGTAGCTTATTTAAGGTTACACTTAAGGCAAACCATCACGTCATTTCAGAAATATACTAACACTGATAAAAATAAACTCACAAACTAATGCATCTGAATGTTGATTTTAGGACTTGCCAGCAACCATCCAACCTAAAGGACGACAGGTGAGTGTTTTTAAAATGACTTCATTGGTTTCTCTTTTAGCTACACTTCCCCTGAGTACTTGAGTGTGTGAGGGTTTATGGAATCTGTGTGTTCACCAATCTCAATTAAAACGTCGGCTTCTGGTTGTGAGGTTAATTTGTAAGCCTGAATCCAGGCCTAAACATGATGGCGTGGTCTCTTCTTTTAATTAGCATACATACCTTCCTTGAGTCCAGTCGGTGTCAGGTTTGTTATACTGTGTGACATGCATGATCCTTTGAACCCTTAGATCTCCAGACCTGCAATCAAGGATAAAATGTCCATGAAGGTATGTATCTGAGATCTGATTGTCGTAGTCTTTCCCACTTAATGTTAATATAGTAAATCCATCTCTTCCCGTTGACCTTAACCATTCCTTTGACTTTGTTGCACCAGTTGCAACAGAGCTGTTTCATTAGGCTTCGCTTCTGTAGGTGTAGCTTACTATTGTAACCATAACAAAAAATGGTCCTTTGCCCATTTTGCTTCCCTCCCCCTGCTGCCTTAGTCGTGTGTGGTTGTTCTCACAGTCTGTATGATGTAGGCATGTGCCTTTGGGCTGGGGCAGTGGCCTGGCTATCGAGGGTGTGTGTGTGCAGGGGCGTGTGTGATACCATGGCGTCATGATCTTTTTTTTTTTTAGTGGCTACACTCCGTATCTGTTGCAAACATCCATCAGTCAGATTCCACAAGGCACAAGGTTTATCTCAGCTTTTTCTGTTCTGTTTAATGGTGTGCTTTTTGTGCTTTATTTTGTTTTATCTCTACCTATTGTTCTATTCTCCTCTCTGCTTCTTTGCTCCCTTATCTCTCCTTTTTTTTAGATATCAGTTAACAACTTGACCGTTAAAATGTCAACTTTTGTCCCCAGATATTTGTACGTGCACAGTTCGAGTATGATCCCGCTAAAGATGACCTCATCCCATGTAAAGAAGCGGGTATTCGCTTCCGGGTTGGTGACATAATCCAGATCATCAGTAAGGATGACCACAACTGGTGGCAGGGCAAGCTGGAGAACATGAAGAATGGTACAGCTGGACTAATTCCCTCTCCTGAGCTGCAAGAGTGGTAAGCATTATATACCTGTGATTTGATGTGTAATCAAGTGTATATACATTACAGCTACACAGCTCTTTTGCAAACAGCATATTATCTTTCACAAAGCACACTGACAAATTCAATTAGAATAATAAGCCTATTGTGTTGCTTAAATGTTGTGTCATGCATAGTCAAATTTATACAGACAAGCTCTGTTCGCTTGTCCATTAGGGGTGCTCCGATCGATGGGCGACCGATTGAAATCAGCTGATAATCACTTAATGTTACAGATTGTTGCCTCTCAAGTGGCCAATCTCATAAACCGATAATATTTGTAATGATGCAAGTACATAAGCTGACAGCCTCATCAACATGCCGTCGCCAAAATCTTTTACATAGCAAACTTTATTTTCCACTTAAGAACAACGCTGTTAATAATTTGATTATGAAAACTTATCTGCAAAGGAAGCAGCTAAATCTTGTAAGTCAACCCTCACCTATAGCAAAAGGTCTAAAAAAGCATAAGCCTTACTCTGCAGAGAGTAAGGAGACTAAAACCATAACCACAAAAACAATTATGAAGAGAGAAATAAAGCCTCCTTACCGCTCCGTGCACGCGGGCTGACAGCGAGTGACTACTGAGCATGGCTGCACACATTATATATGATGAGGAATATATTGTCTCTTAAAAATGCAGAAATTATGGTATTTACAGTATAAAGAAATGGCTGCCCTCGCTACTTACTAATGAGTAGCCATGCTTGTCTCGCCAAATACAAAGTGACTGTCTGTGTTTACTTAAAAACCAGCAGTGCAGAGTTTTGATTTGTCATTCACTGATGCAGCTTTGTTCCTTGTACTGCACGTTATAACAAATGGGTATAGTGGGGAAAGTTCCGTTTTAGATAAGCATTTTGTGTATGAAAGCCCCTTGATGCTATTTAAGTAATGGAATTTTTTTTTTAGTCGAGCATAGGCTGTTCTGTTGATTTCAGTTTCTTTATAATCTACATGTACATTAAATACCAGAATGGAATATGTTTGCCTTGAAATGAATAAACGTTTTAAATTCATGATACTTTCTCAAATCTTAATTATATTTGTGCACTGATGTTTAGAATAGTTCATTTTACTACTATAAATGTTATACAAATAAACAATGCTACAAAATCAGTAGAACACTTTAAATGGAAGGTCCCAGTAACCCCACAGACACCCGTGATCAGTATCGGCTGATTCAGATTTTTGTGACCGGGGATCAGTGATGCCTCAAAAACCCTTATTTAAGCACCACTATTGTCCATGGAGTGTTCCACTACTGTAGTGCTTTTTTGTTTTTGTTTTTTTTGGGGAGCAAATTGCTTTTAAAATCCTATCTATGATTATATACTTCAATGGACTTATAGAGAACTCATCTAACAGCTTTACATTTACATGTAAAGCATTCCTACGTAGGCAGAGAAACTTTTATGTTCTGGGCAGGTGATTTATTGAGTTTTTTTTTTTATGTTAGGATGTGTGTATGAGGATGTCCTTCTGGTTAAACAGAACTTTGTTTCTTTCTCACTTATCGTCAGTCTTATCACTACGTGATTATGTCAGTATACTGTAATTAATGACATAGGCGTAGACTCGTATGAAATATAAAGTAAAATTATATAAAAGATGCATGAGTGATAAGGCAAGAGTGTGTGTGTGTGTGTGTGTGTGTGTGTGTGTGTGTGTGTGTGTGTGTGTATGTGTGTGTGTGTGTGTGAAGGGGCACGATGTCAAACTATGCATGCGCACTAGTGATGCGCGGGTCGGGTATTTTTCCAACCCGCGGGTCCCGCTTTT
>JAQMYK010000036.1:27925567-27938255 GCA_030014345.1 Clarias buthupogon
TTTCTTTCTGATACGTTTGTATAAAAAGTGCTGTAGTGTCTTATTTACCCAATTCAGATTTACCATAAATACTAAGTTTAATAATGAAAGTAAAGTTTGAAGTCTTCAGTTTGAGCTCTTATTCATTATTTAATTTTGCTTCCATGTAATCAAATTCTTATCAATTAGACAAAAACTGTCAATTCTTTGGTGTCCCCATCTTATGTTTGTATCTGTGTTCACATGTATACACTTTAAGGTCCAGCTGAAACCTGTAGTGGAGGAGTTGCCTGGTAAACTAGAGACTGTGCTGGCTGAATCTGGTTCTAACTTCAGTGTTGGTCAGCGGCAGCTCGTGTGTCTTGCCAGGGCCATCCTGAGGAGGAACCGAATCCTTATTATTGATGAAGCAACAGCTAATGTTGACCCCAGGTGAGAGGCATTATAGGGTGTTGCACCCTCTCTCAAATACAAATACTATTGCTCAGAATCTGTCAGTCACCAAAATCATTAAACACTGTGATGAAACTGCCTCTCATGTGGACCGTCTCAGTAAAGGAAGGCGATGAACTACCTCTGCTGCAGAGGATAAATTTATTAGACTTACCAGCTTCAGAAGCCCACATAAATCCTTCTCGGAGATGAAGTGGCAGACATATTTCATCATCCACTGTTCAGAGGAGACATGGTCGAATTGCGAAATTATTATTTAAGGAGAGTAACAAACAGAAGATATGTGCCTGGGCCAAGAAACATAAGGAATGATCATAAGATCAATGGAAAACGTTCCTTTGGTTTAATGATTCCAAATTTGAGATTTTTGGTTCTAACTGCCATGTCTTTGTTAGATGTGGAGAGGGTGAACAGACAGTTCCCAAATATGTGGTTCCCACTGTGAGGCTTGGAGAAAGAAGTGTGATGGTGTGGAGGTGCTTTGTTGGTTACACTGGCAGTGACTTGAGCAGTGTGGCTGCCACAGCATCTGGTTTGAACATAATCGATAATCATTTGTTTTCCAACTGGATAATGACCCCAAGTTAGTGTAAGAGCTATTTGTCCAAGAAGGAGAGTAATGGAGTGCTATATCAGATGACCTGACCTCACAAACACCCGATCTAAATCCTATTGAGATGGTTTATAATTGGTTGGACTGGAGCAGCCAGCAAGTATGTAACACCTCTGGAAACACCTTCAATATTATTGTAAAACCATTCAAGGCAACTACCTCGCTGACTGAGGGAATGCCAAGAGTGTGCAAAGCTGTCAGCAAAGCATAAGTTCGCTACTTTAAAGAATTGAAAATATATATATTTTTTAATTCTGTTTATTAAACACATTTTTATTAAACACACTACGTAATTCCATATGTCTTCCGTATTAATATACAATGTCGAAAACAACAAAAACAAAGAAAAATCATTAAAAACCATAAATGGAATAAGCAGGTGTGTTCAAACTTTGACTGGTACTGACAGACAGACAGACATTGTGCCTGCCCCAAAATAAATGTGTTTATTAATGTACAGTCGTACAGTGCATCCGGACAGTATTCAGGAGGTCTACAGACAATTCCTCGGACTTCATTTTGGCTTGGTTTATGCTGTGTCATGCACTGTTTGGGTGAGACCTTATATAGATAGGTGTGTGCCTTTCGAAATCATGTCATGAATTTACCATAAGTGGACTCCAATCAAGTTGTAGAAACATTTCAAGGATGATCAGTGGAAACAGGATGCACCTGAGCTCAATTTCGTGTGTCATGGCAAAGGCTGTGAATACTTATGTACATGTGATTTTTTTTACTAAATTAGCAAACATTTCCAACAAACTTCTATCATATTGTCATTATGGGATATTGTTCGTATAATATTGCTGAAAATTATTAATTTAATCCATTCTGGAATAAGACTGTAACATTGCCAAATGTGGAAGAAGTGAAGCGATGTGAAGACTTTCTGGATGCACTGTGAATGCAGTTCAAGACTTCTGTTATTCTGTCCTTTTTGCCCCAAACTTGGATCAGGTAAAAGATCTGGGCCAGAGCGTAAAATACAGTCACAAATTTGAGCAGCTCAAACCTAACTTTGTTTAGCTGTTCTTTTTGAATTGTTTATGAAGATAAAACTACTACTGATTTCTCCTCAGTTGTTTCCCAATAGTTTGTAAGTATTTGTAATACCCTGTAGATGTACAGTATGTGATTATGCAGCAGAACAATCATTCTAAACACACCAGAAGGCCACCTCTAAATGCCCCCCCCCCATAAAAAAATGAAATAAAAAAAAATTCTTAATCTTATTTTGGAATGGCCTAGTCTAAGTCTGGACTTAAACCTGCTTGAGCTGCTGTGGCATGACTTTAAGAGGCCGTTGATGCTCGAAAAACCTCTAATGTGGCTGAATTAAAACAATTCTGCAATGAAGATGGGTAGGTTTTGGACAGCTTTTTCCCCTTAATAAATGAATCATTATTTAAAAACTGCATTTTATATTTACAAAATGTTATCTTTGTGTAATATTCAAATTTGTTTGATAATCTGAATAATTTACACAAAAAAAAATCAGGAAGGGGCAAATATTTTTCCAGCAGTGTGCATACCATTATCAACCTCATCTCAGCTCTGACTTGTGCCAGGGTTTTATGAAAATGGTTTCTGACAAGCTGCATAAATTAATCACATTTACTCATATCTTGTATTGAGAAGCTAATTCTCTCTGTGTGTATTTTACAGAACAGATGAACTTATTCAGAAGACCATACGGGATAAGTTCCAAGAGTGCACTGTCCTAACCATTGCCCACAGACTCAACACAATCATAGACAGTGACCGAATACTAGTGAGTAACACAGAGCAGCTTCACTTCATTTCTTTCCTCCTGAAAAGGCTAGTGCCCTTAGTTTACAGACACACACAGGCTTAGGTAAGCTTTCCCTAAGACGGGGGACTATTGTGGGTTAAAGAGAAGGGCTTTAAAAGGGCTGTTCTACACTCAGTATATATCAAGCAATGTTTGCTGCAGATTAGATTTCCAGAATAATGCATATTGATAAAAAAATCTATATAGCAACTTAAAAGAGATGAAAGGTGCATTTAGTAGCACCTCACCAAATTTACAGACGGTTATCCAGTAACAGCCATGTGTGAACTTAACTCCACTCATGCGTTGCCATATCTTCAACCCTATTATTATAGCACTTTTGTGGCTGTACAAAGCCTGTTGGCATTGGGGTGATTTTATAATGTGGTGGAGTCATTTTTGTGCCCTGTGTACTTCTCATTGTTCAGGTCTCTGTAAATAAGGTAAAACACAGTAGGGTATATATAATCAATGCGATTTTATGTATATAGCATTTCGAACAATGGAAATTGTCACAAAGCAGCTTTACAGAAATAAAAATCCCAAATATAAATTTAAATAATGTTCTTATCCATATAGAGCTTTATTAATTTATTCCTAATAAGCACTGCATTTTAACAGATCATGAATAATTTCAGTACATTTATTATAAGTACTATTAGACTATTTAGTAATCACACCAAGAACAGGGAGACAATAGGTAATAAAAAATTGATTGACCCCAATGGGAAATTAGATTGTTAGAGCAGCCACTTCACAGATTATAAAAAACAAACAAGGTATGTGAGGAGGGCTACTGGGTTAAATAAAAATTTAGGAGTTCTAAAGAGAGATAAATGAGTGCAGGTAGGTGGATAATCTAAGAACAAAAAGGTTCTTTAAAGAAATAAAGTTTGAATATTAACAAAAATTAATATACAGATCTTATAGGTGCATAAATGAGACCCTGAGGAATTCTCATGCTGAAAGGACTTTGTGGAGGGATACTGTATGAGGTCTTCTCTCTGATTTTCAATCATTTATGTAAATTACTTATATTCCAAAGGCTCCTGAGGGGTCCGCAGCACCAATCAGTTTGTCATTTGTTGGATTCCTAATCAGTTTGTTCAGTTTACTGTTGTCACTACCTGTGATGCTGTTCCACCAGCAGAGAATATTGCACTGGCCAATACAGAATGATAAAAGATATACAACATCTTACTGCAAACAATAAACGACCTGAGCTTCCTTAATAATTGTGAACTGTCCCTTTCTGTAGACAGCATGCGTGTTACATTTCACTGACGTATCTATAACACTCTACCACCTCTAATGCCTCTCCTAGAATGGAAATGGTGTTTAATCTAGCCATGGTCCTCCTCATGTCTTCAAACATCTCCTTCAAGAGATGGTGGCTTCTCCCACAGCAGTCCACATCACTGTCCACCAGACCTCTGTACTCTGATTCCAGTCCACCCAGACACACCCCACAACTCATGAGTCACCTGAAATCTTCCGTAGATGTCCGAGGTGTATAGTTTGAAGAGCTTCCATGACTACTCGTTCGGAAATCCTCGCAACCTCACAAACTGTGGTCACTTTGGCTTACCCAATTCATTTAGACCCAAATTTAGTTTGAACACCCTACATTATCTTTTACGTTTCTCGCGTAGGAACACAAAGCCACGGTTAATCACACTGCCCACTCCCCTACTTACAGTCTCTGCTGTGTGTTCAGTTGACTTACACACAGTGTGACTATTTTCCCATTTCACATACTTCACATAATTACTGTTTACCTCACCCTAAGGCCTGTTCTTACTGATGTTATTATAGCCTCCTAGCTTACTCACTGCCATCATTATTGCTGATCAAGGTCTAAAATTCTGACAGGGGATGCAAATATTAATTTCCCCTATGTATGATCATGCCATAATAAGTATTATACGTAAGTATTATTTAGAAATTCTGCCTTAAAATCTTTGACACAAAATCATTTGCATTCAGGTTCTCAATGCAGGCAGCATACATGAGTTCGATGAGCCCCATGTGCTCCTCCAGGACAAGGATGGAATCTTCTACAAGATGGTTCAACAGACAGGAAAAGCAGAGGCTGCCTCATTAATACAGATGGCCAAAGAGGTACAGAACATCTTTAAAATTTTCTGCATTTAACTGTATTATACTGTAAAATCACTTTTTTCACATATTTAGTCTCATACGTTTTACACAGCAAACTTCATTTGTTAACATACTTGTATTCTGGTGTACATTTTGATTTTTACACACTTGCTCTTCTACGCACACACAAACACACACAAGGTTGGGTAATAAACTTTAGACTGAAAAACATTTATTCATTCAGGTGAGTCCAAACTTTTGTACGCACACACACATCCTTTCATTCCTGTATGTGATTATGTTCTCCTTTCTCCCATCTTGTTGTCTTTTACTGAACGTCACTGTACCTGTGACAGAAAAGCACAAAAGTGTTTGAAGGAGCTCTGACCATTGTGCCCTTACTCTGTATCAGTTATCACTCTCCTTTGGCTGGTTGATGGGGAGGTATTGTAGGAGACTTTTGCCCAACTCCACCCCAACACCCCCCACCTGACACCCCTGGTCTTTCTATGGATCAGGTTCCTCTTTGCCTCCCACACTGCTGAGTTAATTCACAGAGCTAGCCCTCTGGAGATTACTGCTGAGCTTTTCAAACACACATCATCTGATACTGCCCCAATCTTCCTTTGTTTCTTATGAATGCATGCAGAATTGGGAGTACATCTGATACTGTAGCCAACTGTTTTTGGTCACGCTTTGTGTTGTATTGACTTTCTGTATTCCAGTAAACTTCTTTCGCATACAATCAGTGCTTAAAATTACAGCATAAGTTTTTGAATGCTGCAGACTAATGGAATTAAAGAAGAGTGAATGGGTGCAAATGTTGACTTGCCTGTTGTGGACATGCTCATGTTTAGAAGTGGTTAAAGCTGGTTAAAAAAAAAAAAAGAAAGAAGAAAATCCAATTTACATTTCTTCTCCTTCCAATTGTACTGAAAGAGACTTGTGCATATGCTTAGCTGTTCACTCACTTGTGCTCTTTCTACTACCTGCAGGCATATAAGAACTGCTGTCAACCAAAGTTGAACACTGGTCTGACCTCCAGCAAAGAAACTACCCTGGTTATCTTTGAGACTGCTCTGTGAGAGTCTAATGCAATTGTGTTTGGAGGATTCCTGCAGCTAGCACATCACATGCAACTACAGAAGCCTGATTATTTCTGACATCTGTACATAATTTATGTGTTCAATAATATATTCCGCCCATATCATTTTTTTTTTTTGCTGTTTTGCAAAACCAAATGTTATTATTTTGTTAAATTTCAAGATATCACACTAAATATGTTTTTTTAAAGGGTATACCTGCATTAAGTTTAACATGTTAAGTTTAAATCAGGGTGTTCAGCTCTGTTTTTGCACAGTAAATGGTATATCTGATCAGTCCTGCTTTCATTAACACCATGGAACTCCCCTTGAAGCTTTGCCACAGATCAGGAGCACCAGTCAGCATTCCATTTAATACTTAAGGTATTCATCAGGATTGCGGACAGGGTTCAGTCTATAACACACAAGTTTGACGACATTGGCAAACGATGTTCTTAAAAACCTAATTGACTGCATTGGTAATGAAGTCATCAGTGCCTTATAACCAGTATAGTGGTCTATGATAAATAGGAGAAAGCTCTATAATGCATATACTGTACATATGTTGGCTATTCAATTTGATTTTCATTGTTATCTAGACCACAGACACTGTAAACCTTTAGCCAGGCTGAATAAAGCAAAGAGCTCCTAGTATGTGGAAATTCAGTGCATTCCATATTTCGCTGTATTGTTCATTTTCACTAGAGCACATATGCTGCAATACTGCTCAGGAAGTAAATAACATAGTATTGGTTTAACAATGGATTCCTTTAAAGGAAAGTATTTTAAGACACCACAGAACCAATACTACCAGTCAAAGGTTTGGACACAACCTCTAATTCCATGGTCTTCGCTGATTAAAATTTTTTCTACATTGTAAAACAGTGCTGAAGGCGTCCAAAATGTACAATAGTCTACTCTGAATGATTGATATTGATATGTATCCGCTGCTTATGCTCTGTAAAGCCTTTATAAGGGCTCTAATAGCAACTAACTCTTGTTGTTCTTACTTAATTACCTAATGTGTATGTGTTATTTCAGAGTATGGAAACTCCAGTATTGCTCTAGAATGTAGAAAAATCAAACCATATATTTGTGTCCAAACTTTTTGACAGATACTGTATGTTAAGACAATAAATAATATTTATATAGATGTTTTTCAGCTTGTTAAGTTGTGATTTATTAATAACTAAACTGGAACCACTTTTAATACTGGCAATGTCTTCTTGTTTGTTGCGATTTTTTGTTAACCAATGTAACTAAAGTTACAAATGCTGATATGAACAAAGCTGCTGGGTATTTTTGAAAAACTAGTTTAGAAACAGGTGACTAAATTAATGCACTATAAAGTAAAACTTATATAAAACTATACCATTTGTTATCTTGTGTTTACATCTTATGTTTAGATTCAAATAATGCATAAACTTTGTCTTTTTTCTTCAGCTTAAAAGAACAAAAGGAATCTTTTGTTTACAGTCCATGCTGTTGTAATGTCTATTATAACTATGTAAGACAAAGTCTTGACCCTGGCACAATGGCGGATTAACTGTGAGCAAGAGTATTGTTGGGCTAAACTGGTGTCAAATCTCATCCTCTTGCCCTGTCCGTTTACTTCTTTAACATCCTTAGAGTGAAAACGATACCTTGGTCCTTTCTCTTCTTTGATGGGTAAACAAAAGTACAAAATGTTTGCAGGGGAGGGTTCCATTGTGTCTAGTTCAAAGATGTGAATGGCTGTGAAGGAATGTGTGGCTTGACACTTTTACAAAGGAACTTTTATTGCAAAAGGTTGGAGGCAAATATGTAATGGATAAGCAAATCTATTATTGTTGAAGATATCTGGTATGCCACCCTCAAGCCGTAATTTTAGACCAAATTGGTTACGTAGTGTGTAGTAATGGTAACCCAGGGCTATGTTAATGCAATGCACCCAACAGTTAATGTAGCAAAATCTCTTCACATTGTAACATTCATTAAGCCTAATTTCCATGAGCCAAATTTATCAAACTGGTATGAACAGATTTGTCAATCGTTCATTTAAATATTTATACAGGAACAAAATGTTTGAGCTACTTATTCTCCTGATTATGAGTAAATGTACACACATGAAGCCTAATTTATCTAGTTAATTTTGTAAAGATTTTATATGCATTCTGATTGTGGTTAACTGAGTCGGGGAATAAGAAAACCATTAAAAATATTTTGTTTGGCCCAGTTGCTTTATATTATTGGCATCAATTAAATAATATGAAAAAGAAAACCCCACACCAAACCATAAATTAAGACAACAAAACTTTCATCTTTCAATTATGACAAAAACAATGCAACCAAATGAGCCCATGGAAGAATTAGCATTTATGTTATTGATATTATACTGTATACAGGGGAGCTCAAAGTTTGGATCCACAGGCAAACAAATGGATGTAAAATTGTGCAGCAGCTTCTTTTGAGAATCCTGTCTTGTGTACGGAAGTTCTACAGTATATCATGATCTATTCTTTGTTAGCTTGCATCACATCTTGAGAATGAAATAAAAGAAAAATATAAATTGTAAAGAATGATTGGATCTAGACATTTGGGCTACTCTGTATATTATCAGATATGGTATATAGTAGAATTGATTTTTTTTTTTAAATCCAGTTTTGCCTTTAATCCTTACATCGTCATTAATTTTAGGTTAAAATACTGTATAAATTTTGATTTGGTATCTCTGATTGTATACTCAGGTCTGGTTTACTTATTTGCATTATAGCACTCATAGTTTATGGGTAAGGCATGACTTGTTAGAACTGATTTATATCTATCTGCAGTTACAGCAGAACATTGCACAGGGAGAAGTCTTACTTCATACTTTCATGTACAGTAACATGAGTGTGTTGCATGAACCATGAACCATGAAAAGCAGCAGCTAAAAACCCACAGCAGAAATGTAAATAGATAGAATCACATTTTCATGTACACTACTACCTAGCCATCAATAAATTAGCATTCATTTCAAGACCAGACATCGCACAATACTGCAGATATGTAAATATTGTATATAATATTTTTTAAGTTAGGTTTGTAAATTTGTGATTTTATGCATAGTGATGTAGACATAATAAACACGTATAAACTTTGTACTAAAGATAATATGATACTAAAGACTTTTGCACAGTACTGTATCCTGTGGTCATGGCAAAGATGTTACTCTTTTTCAGAAGGGTCAGATTATTGGCCTGTATCAAGAGGATAACTAAGGAGATTCCTAACTCTACTAAAATTGGGTTACGAACTGTGGAACAATGGATTATTAAAATCTGAAAGGATAGTGGTGAATCATCATATTCGAGGAAGAAATGTGGTTGGAAACATTTTCCATCTCTTGAAGAACGCTTAAACATTTAGCGAAATTGAATCATTAAAGAAAACAGTAAAACTCAATGGCTATGTTCAATAGTGAAAGTCAGAGCATTTCCACACACACACACCCGAAGAGGAACTGAACAGTTGTGCAACCATAAGAAAACCACTTAATCATTGAGGCTAATTGGGAGAAAAGGCTTCAATTTGCTAGGGAGCATAAAGAATGTGACTGACTGTGGAGCATTGGAAAAAAGTCATATGGTCTGATAAGTCCAGATTTACCCTGTCCCTGTGTGACAAGCACATCAGGGAAAGAAGAGAGGCTAAAGAAGTGATGCACCCATCATGCCTAGTTCCCACCGTACAATCCTGTGGAAGCAGTGTTAAGATCTGGGGTTATGATCCAGGGTTACTTTTATTAGTCAAGCTTAGATTAATGTTATGTGGCAAAAGAAATCTAAAGAAAATTAAGGAAATCAATATGAAATGTGTAAGAAAATCTGTATAAATCATAATGATTGGATTGTCTTTGATGAGCAAGCTGAGGGTGATGGTGGCAAGGAATAACTCCATGAGATGGCAACAGGAAGAAACCTTGAGAGGAACTAGATTCAACAGGGACACTTCCTCATTTGGGTCATAACGGATAGCAGGGATTGATTTGCAGTAATATTGTGTGTTAGGAGCTGTCTGCATCAGCTGAGTCCAAGACTATCTTCATGGTAAAGTGGAACCATCCACAGTCACCACATGGATCCCAAGCAGACCACACGGGACAATCTCCAACCAGAAGTGGGACATAGTGGAGTCAGAGGGGTCTGGATCACTGGGGGCTCAGGAGCAGCATGTGTAGCTTAGAGGGGAAGTAAGGCAAGGCAAGTTTTTCCTTGAATGGATTTTTATTTTTATTTTTTTTATATATGATGGCATGTGCATATTGCAAGATGACAATGGTAGAATTCATCAGGCACAAATTGTGAAAGAATGGTTCAGGGAACATGAGATAGTTACATTTAGGCATTTGTCAGACTCCCTTATCCAGACGACTTACACTTGTATTTCATTATACATGTGAGCAGTTGAGGATTAAAGGCCTTGCTCAAGGGCTTAGAACCTGGGGGAATTTGGGACTTTAACCTGGGACTTTCCGAACTGTAGTCCAATGCCTTAACCACTGAGCTATCCCAGACCCCAGATCCCAGACATCATTTTTACCCATGGATTGGCCACCACAGAGTCCAGGCTTTAACCCCATTGAGAATCTTTGGGACATGCTGAAGTAGGCTTGCAGCTGTCTGACTAGCCATCTTCAACACAAGATCTTGGAGAGAAACTAATGTGACTCTAGATAGAAATACTTGTTGTGACATTGAAAAACTTATTAAAGTAAAGTCATGGCCATAATGAAAGCAAAAGCTGGTACAACAAAATATTGTTGAGTGTGTAACTTTAAACATAATTCATGTATGTTTCCATGTAGGTGCAGATAATTGTAGACTAATTTACATATTTTGATGTTTTGACATATGTGGTAACATGTTTTGTCCAGTATTTGTTTTAGAAATGCTAATTATAAAATTTGTCCATAGTTCTTTTTTCAACATTGTATATTCCATAATTTGTCCTCTGCTTGATCAAAACAAGTTGCCAATAATTAAAATAAATATCTGTGATTTGTTAATTTTCTACAAAACAAACAGTAATTAAAGTGACCGTGCCCATGATGAGATCTTTATTAATGTGTTAGAAAAAAAGGAAAAGTTATTTTCATATTAAATGTTTCATTTCTTAAAGCTATTAAATTGGGATATAAATTCTTATTAAACTAAGCTTCACAGCATAATGCAACATTAGTTTTTTTTCCCTCTCGTTTTCAATTTCTATTTCCTGAGCCTTTTCTTTGTCCTGCTGCTTGCTCATAGATAAGAATTCCACTGCGCTTTCTTTTTTCTCCATTGAAACACTGTGGTTCCTGAGTAAAACAGCTCCCAGCAGCTTTTCTTCCAAAGCTGTTTCAAAAAGCACACAATGAATGTGAATAGGTCAAAAGACCAAAGACAAATTGAGTGGACAAAAAAGACTGGTCATTGTCTTGCCATTCACATCTATTGTCCTCATTCACCGGCAGCACAAATTTCAGGGCATTAGCAACCCAGTATGGCCATCTTTTTCTCTTATTGGAGTTGTCCCCATCACTTCTTTCACAGTCATTAGATTCATTACCAAGGAAAAATACATCCAACAAACCTGCTTGTAATTCTAACCTATGGAAGAGGTCTCTGAATGGACACTGGAATGGGAAGAAGCTCATCAAGGTTCCCAAATTGAGTTAATTCAGCAAGAATACTTATAAAACATGATTATAAAAAGCATATAAAATCTTATCTCAGTTGCATATTTGAAACTGCAATAACATAAAAGTCTTGACTGTCAAGTATTAACAAGAAGCAAATACGTTCCAGTAAATACTGTAACATGAAAAAGTATCATGTTTAAATCAATCACAGCTACATTTACATTTAACTAATGTTTATGTGTGTGCACTCCACTTCTTTTAAATGGAAGTCCACAAAATACCATAAACTGAGGCACCATGGTTACACCGTTGTGAAAATTTAAATGGGACACACAGCTGTCCGAAGAGAAGGGGCCCTCTTCAACGATGAGCAATGAAAGCCTTTTTTTAAAAATACAATGCTCCTTCACTTTCCTCAAAAGAACTTTCTTTAAACACTAAATGAGCTTATCCTTGAGAGAGAATTTAGATCACCCATCCGACCCCAGCTTTAAGATCAGCAGACAAAAAGAAAGTAAAGGGTGGAACAAAGTGGACTTAGAAGTCATTTGACTCTTTGATTAACTTTTATTGTATCGTTCTTGTGTTATCCACACTTGGCTCAAGACCACAGTGATTCCTTGATAATAAGGCCAAAAAGCTCTTATTTCCCATCCTGCAAAAAATAAGGATTCTCTCCCATTATCATCCCAAATGCTTCCTTTCCTGCAATTCTATTTACATTAATTTAGCATTTTCATTTCTTCTTAACTTTATGACAGGGACACATACACTAAAATGAAGAAAGATAACCTAACAGAAATACTGCATAAAATCTTATTGGAAGTAAGATTTAGTTTAGAAATGTTTAGTTACATATTTTAAATCGATGGAAATAAAAAGGGAAACATGTTTTTGATTTTTTTTAAAACAAGGATTTTTCAAATGTAACATGTCATGGGTGTTTTAAATCAAGTACAGTACATAACATACAGTATAAAATCTTCATCTGGATTGTATTATTATTATTATTATTATTATTATTATTA
>JAQMYK010000036.1:28029209-28042119 GCA_030014345.1 Clarias buthupogon
TGTGTATGTAGACATGTTGGGGGTCTGTTTATTGAAAATGTAACATTTTATTTTATTTCTGATCAAAAGAATGAAATAAATTAAATGACTAAATGAACTAAAATTATCCAAACTTCCCATCATTAACATCTAGGTTTAACAAATATGTATATTTTTAAAAGACTTTATCATGAATGCATTTGACATGAGTACTTATCTAAATGTATTAGAATGTCCTCAAATCAAAGGACAAAGATAAGTTAGAACTATTTTACATGAAATACTGTACAGCACCTTTTACAGTACCACTTGTATGAAAATATATCTCTGACTGTTGATTTTGTCTGCACGTTTGTGTTTTTGTGTTGTTTTTCAAAATTAAAGTAAATATTTTGCTAATCCTTTTGATGGTAGATTTGATTATGCAGTTCATCATCTGCCTCCACCCAAGTACCTTCAAGAGCCATAATGATTAACCTGATAGGCATCTTTTGCAATGTGCCTTTGTGTCAGTGAAGAGCAGATACCTGGAGCTCTATTAGGAAGGAAGGACTTCTGGAGGAAGATGTTCAAGTCTCAGAGTGCTGCCAGTGACACCAGTAGCCAATCAGAACAGGACACATCAGAGTGCACTACTGCCCACTCTGGCACCACCACGGACCGCCGCTCACGCTCTCGCTCCCGACGAATCTCACTGCGCAAGAAGCTTAAACTTCCCATAGGTGTGTGTATGTGACCTGAAATTATCCACAGAATCTAAAACCCATTGACTTGGCTTCACTGAGTGTAATGTACAATATAATTTTATTGTACATTTTCTGGATTTGTATGTACAGTTGAGTCTTGTAAATATTTGTTATTTTCTGCTTCTTCTTTTTCTTCTTCTTCTTCTTTTACTGCAAAATTTGCACCTATATGAGAACACTTTGCTTTTGAGATATCTGAACTATGATTGTCACATAGCAGTGCTTTGAAGTGCATATAGAGAATAGGTTACGGTGCTTTTATTTTTCTTTATTATGCCAGTCACACCATAGCAACCAGCTGTATCATGATCAGTTACCCACCCTAGTAGCCTACAGTGTGTTTAGCTACAACATGACAATTAACTAGGTTCATCTTAAAACCTCATAAATACACCATAGCAACCGCCTGGTACCACCTAGCAGCCACCTAGCAACACTTTAGCACCAGCTGAGCAAACCTTAGCAAACCACTAACTACCCAAACTGGGATCATATCGAAACCTTCTAGAAACACCATAGTAACCACTGGGACCTCATGACAGCCACCTATGAATACTGTACCCCTAGCAAGTTTCCTTGGCAAACAACCAGCTATAACATTGTACCACCTGGTATCTTATAGAAATCTCCTAGAAACACCATAACAACCACCAGAGTTTATATAATTATACATTATTACCATAAAATTACACTTTTAGATTTTTTTTTTACTTCTACACATTAAAACCATTTTAACTATTAAAAAGAAATTACAACTACGCACTGTAATGTCATTTTAATGTGTTTAGCAGGCTTTGTCAAATCAACATCAAAGTGAACATTTTCATGTTATTGATTCTGCTGGTTCACCATTGTTGTGTGTGACATGATGGAGACATGTCATGTTTCACTGCATAATCTTATAAGCCATGTGCACATCCAGGATTGTAAGACCTTTTAACTTAACTGCTTATTTTAAATTTCAATGAAATTTAAGAATGAATTATTTGCACATGGCTTATGTGCCATTGCTGTACTGATCAGCCATTCTCATCAGTGTTTTTGTTCTTTTTTTGTCGCCAGCATGCCGTAGGACTGTACGTCTTCCATTCACTCTCTCCGTCCTACGTATGTGTGCATGTGTGTGTATACTGTATTTTGTGGTCATAACAGATCACTGAATAAAGATTACATGTAATCTTTTTAATGTCCATTGGATGTTTGTAAGCTCTTCGTGTGTGTGAAACGTGCTTTATAGTTGTTGTCCACACCACCTATGTGTGCATGTTATCCTTCCCCCCCCTTATCAACGAAGTTCGTTTCCAAATCCATGTTGTTCATTTGCTCATTACTCGGGTATGAAAGTGTTTCTGCTTCAACTGAACCAATTTGTCATCTAATCCACACACTGCCCAGACTGCTTTATGTAGGTAGTGATTAAGCAAAGAAACAACATGATGGTGATGACATGTTAACAATACCTCCATTTAATAAGTCAGGTGTGTTGTTTTAGATAACGCAACCATTTGTTCTTCCTTTTTTTTTTTTCCCCCACAACCTGACCACATGTGCAGGCAACTGGCTGAAGCGGTCGTCTCTGTCTGGCCTGGCTGATGGTGTGGAGGATCTCTTGGATATCAGCTCAGTGGACAGACTTTCCTTCATCAGGCAGAGCTCCAAGGTGGGACATCGTGGTGGCCTACAGAATCATGGCCGTTGTGTGTGTGTATTGTATTGTTAACTGCTGTAGAGCAAGGACTTGATTTTACTTGAGGTATGAGGACCCTTTGCTTAAAATATAGTCTGTTACAACTTGTGCAGTTTTATAAGGAAATTAGCTGCTTAGTTTTACTGAACATCCTGCAGGACCAGACACAGTCCTTCTGAGGACATTGTCGCACCTGCTTAATTTTTTTCATGCATGCAAAACTCAGAAGCTTTCTTTTACATAATATGCAGATCTATTATTTGGCCTAAAGATATGTTGTGATAAGATTAGCATTTTTTGCTGGAAATCAGAAATGTTTTTGTACTCACTTAATAATGAAGTCACAAAATAAACATGTATAACAAAGTACTAAAAATACTGTAAACACCCACACGATCACACACACACACATGGACACACACTAATGTGTGGTCTAACGGGTCCTGATTTATCCAGTGCCAATACAAAAGCACTAATTGAAGAGGTGCTGTCATGAGCTCACAGCTTTTGCCTTGTTTAAATTTTAGTCCTAGTGTACTTCCCATAAAAACCTTTGGGTAATACGTCTCAAGAGTTTCATTGACTAATGAGACTAAGGTTATCTGCTACCAAAATTATGGGAGTGGGGAGAAAGAAAAGACCTGCTGACAATATATCTGACAGACTTTATACATGTTGTTATTGTGCCACTCTCTTAGTTTTCTCACCACCAGGATTCCCAGAGGGCTTAAATGTGAACAAATACTTTAATTAATTTATTACATTTTACTGTTTGCAGCTGGTCAGATGCTACATATTTTAGCAAATAAAAAGTGCTATGTTTAAAGAATAGTACATTTAAAACATTTTAGCACAAAGAGGAAAGAATAGTGGGTACTTTGCGGGACACATCTGAAAATGTATGGGTCCCCCAGGATTAGAAATGAATCCTGTTTTCATTTAGTATTGATGTATCTACTGAAATTCTTTGTACATCAGTTTGTAGAGGCATTTAAAAAAAGTTTTGTTGGTAAAATGGAACTTGAGGCTCGCCACGTTGTCTTGCCAGGTAAAATTCACCAGTGCCGTCAAGCTGTCAGAAGGAAGTGCTGCGGAATACGGCCGGGAGGAGGAGGAGAACTTCTTCAAGAGGCTCGGTAAATGGCGGTCTGGTCGACGGAATCCATCCAAGCTTCACCACACAGAGGAGAAAGATGGTAGAACCTTGGGGTTTTTCCCCTTGCCCGTCTATACCTCCACCACTTCTTCTGTGTTTGTGCCAGTCCGTGTCTTGTCCTGTGCTTTCAGTGCACTCACTGTTCTCTACCATCTTCCATGCCAACTCTGTGTGTGTGATTTTTATTTGTTTGTGCACCTCGGTGGGAAGCTGTCTGGTAGCACAAGAACAGTGATTTTGTCTTTTTTGTCCTGGCTGTCCATGGCCTAATATTGACCACCAGAACAACCAGCTCTCGACAAGAGGTGCCTAAATGTGAAGTATTGGATGTTTACATACGAGCATCATTAATTTAATCTTGCTTCTTTATTTGTTCTAATGGTAAAATCAAATGTAAAAAAAAAAAAGACTTTCATTAGAGTGTCATTGTACCTCTCATGTGGTTTTATCATCACCAGGATGCCCTGGATTTCCAGAGCGCTTGGCTTCAAACCACGAGGCAATAAAGAATAAGAACATAGTGAATCTGGGTGCCATCAGACAGGGCATGAAGAGGTTCCAGTTCCTCCTCAACTGCTGTGAGCCGGGCACCATCCCAGATGCCTCTATCCTGGCTGCTGCACTGGACCTGGTTTGCTCAAATTATCTTCCGTCATAGCATGACAGCTCCCATAGCATGAGTTTCCCTTTATCCCCCCTTTCATTAGCACTGCCATTACCTTTGTTTTCTGTTATACACCAAACCTGCAGGAGACTATAAATGGTGGCAGACTGACCCTATTTATTGTCACATTTCTCTTTTTGTCACACTCTGCTAGGAGATTTCTAAAATGCATTCAATCTTTTTAATTAATGTCATACAGAGAGTCTTATCACTTCACCCAGCTATTGTACTGTACCCGAATCATCCAATATTAGAACTGTCCAGTCACTGGAATACTGCACTATACCTCTAAGCAGTACCTTTACATGTGTTCTTTGTGGGTGTAGACAATAACTGTTACATGTATATTGCAGTAGTTCTTCATTTCCACCCTAGCTTTATACAGTGACCTATTTAAAAAATCCATATTTTCCACCAAAAAAAAGGTGTTGGGAGTGTTTTGTTAATTTAAATACATATCTAAATAAATCAATCAATGAATATCCCATTTACAGAAGTGTTTATGACACCACACTGCACCACAGTGCAGTCCTACTCCTATCAGTCGTCTATTGGATGATTCCCATCTGTTTGTATAAGGTCTGATAGTAGATGGTGTATGTCAGAGTGGAAAAAAAAGCCATGACGTGAGAGAATCTTCGTGTCAAGATACACATCTGAGGAAGGATACAAGAAACTTTTCTGCAGCATTAAAAGTGCCCATTAAAAGAAACTTCCAAAAAAATGTGCCAAGCTAGTAGCATTATTCATAAGAAGACTTAAGGATGTCATTACTGCCAAAGGTGTTTTAACTAAGTACTAAGGAATATTTCCATTTCTATTATTTAATAAATTACCAAACACTCCAACCTCATGTTTTTATTTTGTCATTGTGGACTATTGCATGGAGAAGAAAAGTATTAGAATTTATCAGTTATTGCCATTTGATCTGGAGCATCTGCACGCTCAAACGTACAGTAACTCAGTTATCTTTTTTCAGAATTATTAAATAACTTTTTTATTTGATTTGTCTGGCACCAGGATTGTGTTTGATTCCACATGGCAGCAGCAGTCTGTTTATTTATTTTGCTCATCAGGAAGCTCCGGTGGTGGCGAGGGCGTCTCTGTTTCTGGAGTGCGCTCGTTTTGTGCATCGCTGTAACCGTGGAAACTGGCCAGAATGGATGAAAGGTCACCATGTGAACATCACCAAGAGAGGGCTTTCACGAGGACGCTCTCCTGTCGCTGGGAACAAGAGAAACAATAAGCTGCAGTGGAACGCAGCAAAGTATTTCTACCAGTGGGGTGATGTGAGTTCGCCTCCAAATACTGTAATCATGAAATGTGTGATCAAATACCTAAATTAAATGAAGCAGGGTGACAATAAACATGTGAATACTCCACATGTTTATAAGAACATAATGCATTTGGTTTAAAGAAAATGTAATAAGTTGCAATTTATAAAACACTAAAGTAAGGCGTAATAATTTAGAACAGACCTTCCCAAACATTAAACAGCTGCAGCCCATTTTAAAATCTGGAAATCTTCTACATCCCACTCAAACGTTTAATCACAACTTTGATCAACACACATGACAGTTATGTAGTGTTTCCCTACCTGTATATATATTTTTTGCTGAAGAAGAACATGCAATTCATAATTGTAATCTAATGTTTGTTTTTTTTTAATGTAAATATTTAATCCTAAATGTTTTATGGCAATTTTAAACGTAATTATAAAACTGAAAAAATAAATCTATCTGGTATGTGACAATAACACAGGTTTATCAGGTTTAGTTTAGTTTGCTTATACTAATCATCAAACTTCTTTGGATTTAAAGGTTGGCTTAAACTCATGTCATGTTTTCTCCTGAAGGCGATCGGTACTCGTCTGAGTGAGCTGTGTCACTCAGATAGCGAGAGTCCAGCTAACATCCTGGGCTTTATTTATGATGATGAGAGCAAAAGGAGGGCGAGGAAAGAGGATGAAGAGGAAGACTTTCTGGATGACAGTAAGAGAGACAACCATTCATGCTACTCATCTTGCATTACCTTTCTGTGTTTGATTACTTAATACTGATGGATTTGTGAATTTCCAATTTGCACAGGTACTGTAAACCCCACCAAATGCAGCTGTCCCTTTGCTCTAAAGATGTCTGCTTGTCAGCTGCTTTTAGAGATCACTACTTTCCTGAGAGAGACTTTTCCCTGCCTTCCACGCCCTCGAACAGAGCCTCTAGTGGTCAGAATGTTTTACTTATTCCTCATTTACTGTATGTTTGACCAGATTCACCTTAAAACTCGAGCGGTCAATGATATTCTGGACTTAAAAGGTTAAAGAAAGTCAGTCAGTGATTAAATACATTATATGGCCAAAGGTTTGTGGGCCTTGTTCAAATTTGGAAGCACAAAATTGTTCATACAATTATGCAATATTAAGATTTCCCTTCATTGGAATTAAGAGACAGAGCCAGGGTAGATGTGGAAGAACTCAGGTGGCCTATACAGAGCTCTGACCTGCTGGCATCAGTGACTGACACAAAAATTTAGTGGAAACTCCTTCTAGACTAGTGGAGCTTATTATAATAGCAAAAGGGGCCTAAATCATATGGGTGTGATTAATCAGGTGTCCATATACTTTTAGCCATATAGTGTAGCTTTGTAAATGTAGAAATTTACAATGACTTTGCCAAAACTGCTTCGACGTTCCAGGATTTAGAGAGCTGCCGTCTGCGTCTGGACCCAGAGCTGGGTCGCCATCGCTACGAGAGGAAGATCAGCTTTGCTGGAATCTTAGACGATGAGGATGGTCATGATTCCCTGAACAGCAGTAGTCACACTATTAAGTCTGACGCAGGATGTGATGAAAAGAAATCATCACAAGAGCCACTGGGTATGACTGTTTTGCGCTGATGAATCTGTCATGTTTCTTCATGTGCATACATTTGACTCTTAGCTGTACCCTTCAGCTCCCACCAGGAAGATCCGCATCGGAGGTTCTCGGCTGCTGCAGATCAAAGGGGCTAGGAGCTTCAAGGTGAAGAAAGGTGGTTCTCTGTCCTCCATCCGCAGAGCTGGCAGTCTGAAGAGCACCAAGATGTCTCGGCAGGACTCAGAGTCCGAGAACGACGCCGAGTCTGATCGTCTGCTGTCTCAGAGCAGAGACACAGTCACTGATATTGGTGAGAAGGTTTTCTTGATGAGTCTTTCTATAGACTGAGTTGCACAGTGCAAATGTCATGACGAGGTCTAAGTTAATACTTATATTAATGCTCATGACTCATGCTGCCCATGCTGTTTCTATAACCATTTTCAGTGGAGGAGAGGCAGCTGACTTGAAAGTTATTGACAACGCTATGCTTTTTATATATTTTTTTAAACCAGATTTAGCTTGCTCGTAAAACTTTTTGAACAACCAATATCTTGTCGTCCATCCATTATATGAACCACTTATCATGTGTAGGGTTTGGTGGGTCCTGGATTCAACCTGTCACAGGGCCACAAGCCCATTCACGCATGAACAACAGGCAATTGGGAAATACCAATTAACATACCACCCACTACACATCTTTGGGCACTTTGCAGCCACAGTAAAAGATTTATTATATATATTTATGTTTTATTTATATTTGAAACCCTGGTTAATAATATTAGCTCTTCTGTGTGCACCTTTGTGCAACATGTTGTATATACACGCATTCTTTATTGAATACTCGAACAAAGGTACACTGCAAAAATCAAATCTCATAATAGATTACAATGATGCAAATATAATATTATTGATCTTACTTATTTCATTCTAGATCATTTCTAGGTTCTGATTGTTCACATTTAGCAAAATGATCCACCAAAATAAAATAGCAAAATATGTTTAGAAATAGATTTTTTAATCTTATATCTAATTTATTTATGTTATATTAATAAATAGTAGACATGTTTAACTATATTTATGATATTTTCACATCAAAAACTGCTTGTAATGAGCCCCTGGACTATACTGAGTGACTGTATGTTGTCACCTCTGTTAGTTAGTTAGTTAGTTCAGCAAACAAAAAAAAGCTCAAATTTTGCTGGTTTTTTTTCATGATCTTGTGTCTGTATTTTCAGGGAGCCCCTGGAGTGCCAGTGAGCCCAGCATTGAGCCCGAAGGTCCTGGAAGCACCAGTGGAGTGGATGACTACCACCGCAACATGTCATGGTTGCATGTAAGATCACACACACTGATTTGTAAATGGAGTGTATGTATCTGTGTGTGTTTGTGTGCAGTTCGAAACATAATTATTTTCATCCCCTTCCAGATCATGATCCTACTGTGCAACCAGCAGAGTTTTATCTGCACCCATGTGGACTATTGCCACCCTCGCTGCTACCAACGCCACAGCCGCTCCTGTACTCGCCTCGTCCGTGCCATCAAGCTGCTGTATGGAGAGACTGTCGATAGCCTGAGAGAGAATAGTTCCTGCAGTAGTTTTAGCAGCCGGGCCAAAAAGAGCAAAGAGGTGTGAAAAAATACTGTTATCACGACGCACATCATTTCTAAGTTGTGAATATTCTTTGATGTGCATTTCAGCATATTCAACACCATAAATAAAGTTCATAAATTTTATTGTGTCTAAACTCCGGCACAACATAAATGTGTTGGTTTATTAAAGTTCAAAACATAACTAGAGGTTGATGAACTAGAGGTAACATTGCATTTTATGCCGACAGCATGAACCTTATGCCAGAGTAAAAACACAGAATTAACTGAACTAATCACAAAAAGGATCATTATTTTATATTGTTATAGTAGTTGTGGAATAGTTGTAACCTAAATCTTGACACTGCCTGTGTTTCAGTGCTCTGACAAGTCATGTCTGCGCACTCCATCTATGAAGAGACGTCCTAATGACAGCAATGCGGAGGGGAAGAAAGACACAGGGATGCTGAAGTATATTCGCACACAGGTATTCGCCTTTTATAGGCTCCTAAAAGCAGTTTCAGAATGATGTGCTTTTGACTGTCCCTCTGTCTTAATACAGCATTGCCACTTCAGCCAGAAAAAAATGCATCACTGTTTAAACTGGAAATTTACATTTATAGTTGTCACCTGTGATGAGATGCTATAATGTATACAAACCCTAACCTTATCAAGAAGATTACCCACAGACCCATTGATTAGCTTTCCTATGCAAAAAAATATGTAAATATGTGATGCATTTGCAGGTAATGAGTCTGTCACCAGCACCTCTATCCCTGCTTATAAAAGCAGCTCCTATACTAACAGAGGATATGTATGGAGACATTCAGCCAGCTGCATGGGAGCTGCTGCTTAGTGTCGATGAGCACATGGCTGCTGCTGCAGGTCTGTTTCTGATCCTTCTACAATATTCCTACTACTAAAAATAACTTTTATAGCACAGAATGCTATACAGAGGCAAAACTAAACCAGAGTCTTGAAAATATGCAAATTGCTGTAAGAACAGAGGTATATGCATATTCTAGATAAAATATAATAAAACAATTATCATGCATGGACGTTGAAACTGGACACCAGTGCATGGACGCTGGATTAATATGAGAGTGTTGAATATCTGTAAATTATATTCTGATACTCGAAAAGCTTTTTCCTTAGAAATGTTCAGTTTTTATGATTAAAAAAAAAATGATATCATGGTCCTTGATTTCTTTCCTTTGATTTACGCACCAATCAACCATAATATTAAAACCACAAAAAGGTTTAGAGTTCCTCTTGTACCACCAGGTGGTTCTGGGGATGTGCTGTTGTGTCTGGCACCAGGACACTGTGGTACCTTTCTGTCTTTGCCAGTGATGATTTTTTTGGCAGTTTGTGCAACATTGGCTTCTCTGTGGAATAGGTTCGGACAGACTGGTGTTTGGTCCCTGTGGGCTTGGATGAGTCTTGGTTGGCCATTATCTGGCCACCTGGTATATAATTAATAGTCAATGTTATTTAATTTAGCTGACAGCGGTGTTAATGTTATGGCTGATTGGTGCAAGTCTCCCTAAAAAATATAGATAGATAGATAGATAGATAGATACTCAGTGGGGCTCATCCACACTCAGAGAGACACACAGAAAACTTATTTTGTGTCTCAGTGTACTGTGAAACTATTTTGTAAAAGATGTTTTGATGCAGACATTATTTGAACCATTTGAAAGACTTTTTTAAAGAATTTTTACTGTACTCCTCGTCTGAACTTTTTCCTCTCGCTTCCTCTCCCTGTCTTTCTCATCACACACACCTGCAGCGGCAATGTTCCTGCTGTGTGCAGTAAAGGTTCCTGATGCTGTCACTGAAATGATGATGGCTGAATTTCAGCACCCGGAAGCAAGTCAGAGAATTAACTCAGTGCTCAAGTTCTACACCGTCTGGAGGTTCCGCTACCAGGTGTGGCCTCGTATGGAGGAGGGAGCACAACAAATCTTTAAGGTACAATGCAGTGATAAAAAAAGTCTCATTTGCAGTGAGGTGAAATGTTCTCCACGTGCTTAATGGGCTTCTTCTGTGTAAGACATGCAGAGTAGGATCATTTGCATTTCCAAATTGCCTGTAATGTGTGAATAAGTGTGTGTGGGTGCTTGTGCCCTATATGGATTGCGTATCCCGCCTCGTGCCCTGATGTTCCTTGTACAGTAGGGGTGTCAAACTGGACCATGAAAGGGTCATGTGAATGCATTCTTTCTTAACAACTCAGCAGAAGTGTGTTTTAATTAGTCATTCTTGGCTTCCAATGGACTATCAGGAACAGTTTCTGCCAGGTTGGAATGAAAGCCTGCACCCACATGGCCCTTAGCAGTACAGAGAGTGAAGGAGAGTGAGTTCAGAACTGCAATATAATGTGCAAGATTTTACTAATAGCATACAGTACAAACTGAAGGCTAGGGTTCTCAGAATTGTATTTTATATTAACACCCATTCTTTGATTTCGTGTTCCTACAGATTCCTCCACCTAGCATTAATTTCACCCTACCATCCCCTATCCTGGGGATGCCCTGTGTGCCCATGTTTGATCCACCATGGGTGCCATTGAACACTGGGACTGTTCCAGATGCAATCAGTGAAGATCAGTCTGTAAGTTTATAATGCTGGTACTCAAACTATGTATACTGTACGTTCTATCTATGTATCGATCTATCTATCTATCTGTCTGTCTGTCTGTCTGTCTATGTATCGATCTGTCCATCCATCCATCTATTTACATACAATTGTTAAACATGAGCCTGGAAAGAATTTCATTACTGTAAACACTATTAGCAGACTGTAATTAAACACACATACACAAACAAATGCACTTGTGATTGAATCATCAAATTTGACTATTTCAAGAGCAAATGATTAACACCAGCCCAATGATGAAATGTAGTACTTGGTTCTATTAGCAGATCACAAAATGTTGTAATCATATAACCTATAGCTATTTTTATAACCTATAGTCCTTTTCAACCAAGTTTGACAGCATTGAAGTTAATGGCACTCTGCAATGTTTTGAGTAAAGATGTATTGCTGCCTATAATCGAAATACTTTCAGTAAAGTGACATAATATTGGCCCCTGCTTTTATCCCTTTATGGTCTGTTGTAAGCAAAAATAATAGCTGAGCCCTGAGCCAGACAGCGATGTTCACCAAGTTACTTCTTTTACTCCCACCAGAGTCCCATATGACTGGTTAATGCAAAAAGTGATGAATATGTAAATTTTGCATAATAGGTTTCCTTCAAATCTTATTGGGTCATATACCAACACCTCCTAAACCCTGTCATGGTATATCACTTTAATATGCTTCTGTGGTACACTCCCAGAAATCATTCTCAGCTCGGGCCGTATCTCGCTCACACCAGCGTGCCGAGCACATCCTAAAGAACATGCAGCAGGAGGATGAGAAGAGGAGACTGGGGCGGGAAGCCAGCATCATAACAGCCATCCCCATTGCTCAGGAGGCCTGTTACGAGCCCACCTGCAGCCCTCCACCCGAACAGGAGGAAGAGGGTTAGTTGAGCACCTGTTTCTTTCATTACTGTTTTTTTTTTCTAATCTGCAATCAATAGTCTTATAAAATCAAACATGTGGCATGGGAGCTCAATCTTTATCTGTAATATGTAATCTGTAGTGATGTGCTCTGTGCCAACAGAAGATGTGGTAAATCTGGCATCCCGTCGTCTTTCTGTGAGCCCATCTTGTGCCTCCAGCAACTCACACAGGAACTATTCATTCCGCCGCGGCTCGATGTGGTCAGTGCGCTCAGCAGTCAGTGCCGAAGGTTAGCAACTCATCGTCAGTGTGCAATAAATTAGTAAATAAAAAAAAAAAAATCAAATCTGAGCTGCATTTATTATTGTACCGTAAAAAGAATGTGATTTACATAATTTTATCGTCTTGTATTTATTATTTCAGATGATGAAAACACTACGGAACACACACCAACACATCACATGTTGCAGCCACCTCAGGCTGTGTTCCCAGCATGCATCTGTGCTGCAGTGTTGCCTATAGTGCATCTAATGGAAGATGGAGACATTCGAGAAGATGGTGTTGCAGGTATGGCTGTCTTACACAAACCTTTCTTTTTTTTTACTTTTTTGTTTTTATTATGCAACTGCAAATCCTAATAAGGTCTACGCAACATCTTCTTCTTTGTCTTTCGGCTGTTCCCTTTCAGGGGTCGCCACAGCGAATCATCTGCCTCCATCTAACCCTAT
>JAQMYK010000036.1:28075761-28089951 GCA_030014345.1 Clarias buthupogon
TTATTTGGATTTTTACAACATTATTGTTGAAATACACAGTCCTGAAAAAGGGGCATTTCTTTTTTTGCTGAGTATATATATATATATATATATATATATACACGTATATATACTATACTGTATGGCCAAACGTTTGTGAAAACCTGAGCATATGTACTTGTTGAACATCCCATTTAAAATGTAATCCACCTTTGCTGTCATAATAACCACCACTATTTTCACTATATTTTGCTTTAGGTATTTGTCCATTGAGCCACAAGAGCATTAGTGCGGTCAGGTGCTGAATTTGGGTTAGGACCACTGGGGCACAGTCAGCAGTCCACCTCATCCTAAAAGTGTTCACTGTGGTTGGGTCAGGGTTCTGCAGTCTACTTTCAAGTTCAAAAGCTGAGGAAACTGTTACCAAAAAAGGCACCACAACTTCAATTATATGGAAGTTGTTTAGAGATCTTAAAGCAACAAAGTGCAGATTAAGGCATCTACCCCTACCTCTAAATAAATTGGGTTATTTACTGCCCTGACAAGAAAAAATGTGTAAAAAAAATTCAGACTTCCAGTGACTTCAAGATTTGAGTCACTGGTAATGTGAACGTAGCCTTTGTTCCTCGAGTGTAAGGGGCATAAGGATTTAAATGACTTTGACAAGGGCAAATTGTCATGGCTAGACCACTGGATCAGAGTAACTCTTAAACTGCAACTCTTGTGGCATGTTTCCCGTCTCCAGTGGTCAGGACCTACCCAAAGTGGTCCATGGAAGGAAAACTAGTGAACCCGCCACAGGATCATGGGCAGTCATGGCTCATGTGGGCAGCGAAGGGCTGTGTAGTCTGTTCCAATAGAAGTGATGCTGTAGGTCAAATTGCTGAAATAGTTACGTGTCAGAAGACACATTGCATGATTGCATTTAGATTTAAACTGAGGATGAGATGGAACCGGAAAACCTTTATGTAGATGTTAAATGGACATCTTTCAAAAATGGTTTCAGGAACGCAACAACAAGTTTGTGATCTTCACTTGACCTGATATACACATGTAAAAAGTATGTGTACATGCACATATATATTGGGGTGTTTGCTCAAACTAATTCATAAAAAAGGTAATAAAGAGATGGCAAAATTTATTAATTACTCATGAAATAATTTGTGATCTTATGATAAAAATATAATGACATAGGAAATACTAGGATATTATTCCTATCAAACTTTTAACGTTAAGTGAAGCTATAAGTTGTTCTTGAGATTTATGCAAAAGACAAACGTATTTGAGTATCCAAATAGCTGTTGTATTCAGAACAATGTTCAGTGGAAAATGTTTGTTTCACCTTGAGGCTTTTTCCAGTCCACCATACAAATAGCCGATTTATTAAAAACACTTTTTTAATAATTAATTTTTATTTTTCACATTTATACACAAAAGAGTATGTCCGTCAAAGTAACTTTTCTTTAGCTTTAAATTGTTTAAATCCATTGTAATTATGAACAATTTTTTGTTATTTTGCTTTTTTTCTAGTTAGTTTTTGTTTCTCAATTTAATCCTATTTTTAATCTAATTTCCATTACATTTTTTCAGGCCAGACCCTGATCCAGACCAGGATGACTAGTTCATGTAAAAAATTCCTATCCTACTTCTCCTGGAAGAATTTGTCATGTAGTCTCTCAGTAATCAGTCCCTAGCTGCCTACAAAAAAGTTGATCCTCTACAATTTCTGCCCTGTTAAATGACAAAATGTTGAGTGAACCGAATGTCGGCTAGTTCAATTTAATTCAATTCAATTTTATTTATATAGCACTTTGAACAATGGTCATTGTTGTAAAGCGGCTTTACAGAATCAAAAGAAAATTACAGAAATGTGTATGAAATGTGATAAAATGTGTATAAAACAAAAATAATTAGATAGTCCCTGATGAGCAAGCTGAGAGTGATGGAGACAAGGAAAAACTCCCTAATATGGCAATAGAGGAAGCAGACTCAACATTGCGTCCTCATTTGGGTGATAATGGATAGCAAGGGTGGCTAAGTTGTGCATACGTTCGGTAGCTGTATAAGACTTGTTCGCGTCAGTGACAGTGGTAATATTTTTAGGTGGCTGGAATGGATTATCTGCATTTACAATATTTCCTACAGAAATATGTATTTTGGAATACGAATTTTCGCCTTAAGAACTTGCCTCCGGAACAGATTAAATTTATATGCTGAAGCATCATTGTAAAAAGAAACGTCTGAAAATGATAATGTCTCTGTCTTTTGTTGTTTTGTGTGCTTTGGCAGACTCTTTGTTTGATATTTGTTCACATGGTTTTGGTTTTTGAGTCTTGATTGTTATTGGCATTTAAGTTATATCTAGTTAGTCAATTCTTTTATGTTAGAATTAGTTAAAATTTCTTTATTAAAAGTTCTAACATCTGCGATCATGCCGTGCCTGCATTCTCCAAAACCTGACACAATGCAAGACAACCATTGAGGCGTCCCCTAAATTTTTTTCCTTGGGGGGGTTGTGACACCAGCAAGGTGGTCAATCATAGCGGGCAGCGTCCTCGCCATCTGGCATGATGTTGAAAACAAGAAAGGAGTGAGATCCCATGTAGCGCCTTAGTAGGTGACTGGGAGAGGTAGGTGAGCAGTGCAGCCAAGTTGGGCAGCCTCTGAGCTTGTGATAAGGTGCGTGCCCTTGAAGACCTTGAAGAAGGGACTGGGTGGGGTCCAAGCACGGCAATGTCCTGGGTAAGAAGGAACCCCAGATCGAGTGTCGACAGGGTAGAAGAAAAAGACCATCAGAAGAGGCTGCGTGCCATCCAGAGGAGTTGAGCAGAGGAGTTGAGCAGAGGAGTTGCCATATTCATAGTCATATGCTATGCTGCAAGGAGCTGTTTGAGGAAGGTGCTGCACTTGATATCGCCCAGCTGTCGACGAGACAAAGCTCCTGCACCCAGTCTCAACACAAGTTAAGTGACATATTTTCAGAGCTTAGCCTGTTAGCACAGTTAGTGCTCTTAGGCCTATTAGCTCTATTAGCCTCGAAGGCATTAAGAGCTCTGCTAGCCCCGAACGCCCTGTTAGTTCTGTTAGCTCTGTTGAAGGCCCAGTCTGTTCTGAAGGCCCTTTGACAAACTTGCTAGTTCTGAGGACACTGTCCTGTGTCTTAACAGACTATAAAACCACAAAGTGCCTTCCAAGAGCCCCGCACCACATGAGCCATGCCCTGCACCGCCAGAGTCATGCACCAGCAGGAGTCATCCTGAGTTGTGCTCGGCCCTGTCTCAGCCAGATAACGAACTCTCTCCGTCTGGTATGACAGTATTCTCTGGCACCACAGATATGTTGCTGTTTTTGATTGCAGGATTGCAGAGGGGTGCATTGCTTCCTCCACCTGGCTGTGAAGCCATCATGCTTGATCTGCCTCCCGGATTTAGGGATGTCAAGTCTAGATGTGCAAATCTTTGTGTGCCACTGAGAAGGTGATTAGCTTCACCTGATTAAGTTTACAAGTCATTTTTAGGAGGGGAGATGATCCTTTTCCAAATCAGTGATTCTATTTTTTTCTGACATGTTGTAATATCTTTCACTTGGATGTTAAAAATGGTGAATACAGCTGGATAAAACAAAAACTGTGTCTGTCTTCATTTCAGGCTGCAAAGCAAGTGGAGGTAATTCTTTTCTGTTCCTAATGTATGTGGGACAACCTTGATATAATGTGAGACCTCATAATAAATACACTAAACACCACAAAAACAGAAAAACAGTGATTTGTATTTTAAACAAGTAAAATGTTTTGTTGCTTTGGCAGAATGTGATGATGCAATGCATTAAAAACATTATTAATCAGGATTTGATGATGCTTCAAAAGAGTTAAGGCTCATTCACCGTAGAAGACAGTGGTGATAACAACAGGATGCAGGAGACCTGGAATAAGTCATTCTTTAGCATCACTCATTATTATCAAGGACAACATAATATTAAGGTAACACAATAAGAATTTGTAAATAATTTAATATCAATATTTAATAATTATGTTTTAACAATCTATTTTAAATCAGTTGATTACTATCTATATAAAAGAAATAAAGATTTGGTTGGTCAGAAAAGATTGGTCAGAACTCTACCTAACTTAGAAATACAAAGAAATATATATTTTTAAGGTTGAGTATCTAACGGCTTCTTTCAGCATCAGCATGATACACTCCCTGTTCGGTTATCGGAGAGTGAATCACATGAATTATATTTTACATCTATAAGTTTCATACATTGGGGGACCTGAAACCAGTCTCGGTTTGTCTATACTGTACCAGTCCTGTACCAGAAAATGTTTAGTAAAACAGAAGTTATGAGCAGTTATGTACCATTATAAACTGCAGACTGTTTTGACAGCATACTGTACATGCGTCAAACTGTGGGCATGTCTTAAATTGACCCCTGGACAGAATTTAATTACATTTTTGCAGTACTTAGATATCTCCCTGAAGTTTAACCTGCACCATAAGTGAAAGTAAAAGCGAATTTATGGACAGTTAATTAATAATAATGGACATTAATAATCAACTGTACTTTAAAATAAGCTACTAATGAGCTACTTGTACTTTTTTGATTTCCCATGTTTTTTGATTCACTCTCCAATAACCGAACAGGGAGTTTATTTGACTGATGATGAACGAAGTACAACTTGCCATCAACAAGCCGTTAGATACTCAACCTTAAAAAAATAATTTCTTTGTATTTCTAAGTTAGGCAGAGAGTTCTGCCATACAGAAAGACTGGCAGACATGTACGTGAGCTTTAACTGAAAATAATCACTGATCACTGATCTTCTAGAATGACACCGTACATGAAAAAATTAAATAGTAGGCAGTGAGAAACAGTGTCAACCTTTGTGTTATACTGTGAGGTAGGTAATAATATATCTTCTGTTGATTACCAGCTTACCATTGGGCAGAACCATGGGTAAACTTCTAGTATACCTGCAACTCCACCTAATGATGATCTGGGTAAACCTCTAGTATAGAATTTGGTGGAATTGCAACTTACTGGATGCTAACTGCCGTAAAACCAGAATAAGAAAACTCTGTTATGTTATGGGATGATTAAACACTTAAGCGAAGGTAGCATAGCCAAACTCCTGAAGCTGTACAATAAAGTGTGGGAAGAGGGAAAAATACCAGATTCCTGGAAAGAGTGTAATAATTCCAAGTAGGAAAACCAGAGAAAGATGCCAGCATACCTGAAAGCTATAGACCAATAGCTCTGACATCTCATACATGCAAAATATGGACTGCATGGCTAATGAAAGGTTATTATACTTATTAAATATAAGTAAGGTATGCTGGCACCATACAAAAGTAGATTTAGAAGAGGAATGTGAAGCACATACTTCAGAAACTGTAAGAAACAATTAAACAGGTGGAGGAATGGGGAGAAAACTAATACGTTTGTGGAGAAAAAACAAAGGGTATGGCATTTACAAGAAAGAAGACTGGAAATTGTCAAGTTACTATGTATGGGAAAAGACGGTTGAGAACTTTCACTTCCTGGGGGTACTTTTTGATTAAAAAATAACTTAGAGAAAGCAGGTTAAAATGTGGGCAAGAATTGTAAGGAGATGAAAAGTGTCATGCGGTTTTAAGCAGAGTTAGATTGGGTAGCTAGCTTAGACATCCTGAAACAAGTAAATGGGGCACTAATAAGATCAACGTTTAACTATGAATGAATTGTCTGTGGATCAGCAACAAAAACTTTACTAGCAGAACTGGATAAATTTCAAACTCAGGCACTAAGAACATGTGTGTGATCCAAGTAGAGGCAGGTGAAATGCTATTAGAGTGGCGAAAGAAGCAATTGATGGCCGTCTATTGGATTAATTTTAAAGGACATGGAAAGAAACAGCAAGCAAAAAGCATACTGCAAGAAAGGGAGGCACCATCAAAGTCAGCTGAAAATTAATAAGACAATATCAAATTACTTGAACATGTACATGGTAGAGCTTTATGCCATGATGCTGGCATTACAGTGTATGGAAGAGATGCGGCACAGAAATATACTGATTTGTAAGGATTTAGTATCAGCCCTGGAAAGCATCAGGATGGGGACAGCCAGGAATCATCAAGATTATCACATTTATGTGGATTCCAGATCACATGGGTATCCAGAGAAATTAAAGGGCATTTTCACCAAACTGGTGAAGGAAGCAGTTAAAAAGAGAAGTAATAGATGCTAATATTAAACTATCCATTTCAGAGAGGAAAAGCATAGTATGAAAAGGACCAAGCACATGGCAACAGCAGTGGGACAATGTAATAAAAGGAAGAGAAAATTTAAAGAGCACGTACTAATCTGCTAATGTGCTAACCACTACACCATTGTGCCGCCCCCCTCTTATTCCTTTCAGTCTATATCCTCTTTTCTAGTCCCGTCACCCATTACATACTTTGTTCCTTGTCCTTTTCATCAATTTTTGTCCTCAACCTTTTCCATCCCAAATTTCCTTAGTATTGATATCATCTCTTCTCTTCCTTGCTTGATTTCCTGCACTTGATTACTATATGTTACTAAAATATTTTGTTCATTGGAAGGATGTTTTTACAGAATTGCCATCTTTACATGTCTTATTACAAATCGTCACGGCAAGCGTCTAAATCTTATACCGCTCCTCACTCACTCCGAAACTTACTAGGTAGGCAGCCTCCCCTTCTGCAGGTGTGCGAAGGTGCGGGGCTGCCGGAATGGGCACCGGCTGGTGATTAATCCCCACTAAGGGGTCCCGGGCTTCTCTCCGCGCTATAAAATACAGCGGGGAATGTAGCGTGGGGTCTGTTGGGTTATCGGGGTGGAACTAAGTCACCGAGCAGAGTCGTGATGCGGACGCGGGGGAACCGAAGAAGAGTGGCACGCGAGCGGGCCAATGGACTGCGCCCCAGGGACTTCAAAGTCGCGAATGGTATTCTGCCCTTTGATCACCGCGGTGAGGACAGCCGCGAGCACGCGCCACCACTGCTCCCCAGCCTGTGCCCGCATGCCCACTAGACCTGCACGTGCACACCTTTCCTTCCCTTTTCCCTTCCTTCCTGCTTTAACCCTTTCCTTCCCTTTTATCCTAAATAAAATTACCCCTTTTCCATAAGTCCTCCCCTCGTGTCTGTGTTTGTTGTTGCCGCCTGTGTGCCAAACCGGTTACAAAATACATTAACATATTTGACACCCCTGTGCAGTGTGCACTTAAAAACCACAATGCACATATATTTTTCTGTGTAACGTTGTAATAAAAGCCCTTCTATAAAATTGTGTGACTAAATTGTCAGTCAAAAAAATGCATTAAAAAGTCCACCCTGTCATTTGTATATTTGATTTTGAGAATTTAAATATTGTTTTGCTCTCTTTATTAAAAATACATGGGATCATGCTGATGTCCAAGTCTTGAATAGATTTTGATGGGTCTTGATGATTTGATTTCAATTAGTATAAAAGTACTCTAAATAGTTTTTTTTTACAGTAAAATCAGAATGCTTAGCAATGTAACTTCTATCTCTTCTAGCTCCCAGCTATGAAATGAGGCTTTCACAGAATTGCTGAATGAATTCACTGTAGTTATTTATAATTAAAAAAAAATAGTCCAATAGTATTTACATATTTAATGGTTTTTCCTTAGTTTAAATAGTTTCCTGTCTGCTTTGTGAAATAATTATACGTTTTAACCATAATTGTTACAACATAAATCTTTAATTTAGACAGTTCTGAGCTGTAAAAAAAACATGACTGTAATTGTTACAATGTAAACCCTGGAATAAGGACGGGTATAAACTGTTTTTATACCAACATCTCTACAACAACCAATAACTTGCTACCGTATTTTTTACGGTAAAGTTCTGGCAACCACAGCTGCCTTTTTTTACCGTAACATTTACGGTGTATTTTTTACAGTGTCTGTTTCTCATGACACTGCTCACACTGGCCTATTATGTGTTTTCCTATAATATGGAGTGAGCTGTTAAGATTACTGTGTCCTATACACATCCTGCTTATATTTCGAAAGAGGATTTAGACTGAAAGGAACAGGTGGGGTTGGCACGGTGGTGTAGTGGTTATCACAGTCCAAAGACCTGGAGATTAGGCTAATTGGTGTTCCCAAATTGCCCGTAGTGTGTGCATGAGTGTATGTGTGTGTGCCCTGCAATGGATTGGCACCCTGTCCAGGGTGTACCCCGCCTCATGCCCCAAGCCTCCTGGGATAGGATCCAGGCCCCCCCACGACCCTGAATACAGGATGAAGCAGGATACACAATGATTGAGTGAGTGAGGACCAAGAGGGAGATCATGACCAGAAGGTGGCAGTAATGCCACTTGATGACTACCAACCGCCGGTAAACACCAAGAAGAAGAGGAAGACTGGGCGGAAGTAGTTGCTGAACGAAACTGTGTAGTCACTGTGTTTCACCGGTCGCAAACCAAGCTTTTTGTGAATTAAATAATTCCGCACTTTGCTTGGTTTCTTCATTACCGTCAACATGGTAAGAGACTCAGCAATAATCTGTTTCTCTTTTGTACTGAACATGAACATCTCTGCCGCGCAGGATTAATTAAATTGGACAAAGCTAGCGTGGAGCTTAGAATGCCATATCATGGTCACATTTCATATCCGAAACTGTAGACAAGTAAAATGTTAGAGTCGGTTTAGTTTGTTTTAGAAATAAGTTACCTAACTGTTTCACCTTACCGACTGTGCTGTTTTTATGGTAAAGTTGTAACTCCCTCCATATTTTAGCTAGCCGGATATGCTAACACTGCTAAGCTGACTAAAGAGAAAATAAAAGTACCGGACTGCTTGGTCCTGCTACTGCTATCAGAGCTAACGGTAGCTAGCAGTGCTTTAGCATGTAATGTTGCTCATAATTATTCTGCCCAATATAAAAGCCTGTGTGAAAGATTAAATATTGTTATAAAATTAGCACAGTTATATTTCACTGACTAACGTTAGCATTCTGTTAGTATTCCCTACATCGATTAATAATTAATAAGCGTCTTCAGTCTGTGTTCAGGTCTGTGCACAGATATTATCTGTTTCACAGATATGATACGTATAATATTATTACGTATAAACATTTTAATATTTTTGTTTTTAATTTTTTACTATTAAAATTAAAAGATTGTTTGAGGAAATATTTAATAATTGTTATCTCACCTTCAACCTTGCTAACCTTACCCTTTCTTTAACGGTGCCAATACTTCTAGAATTCACTGTATTTAAGACTTTTACATTTATGTGAAAGTAAACACAACAGAAGTATATCATTTAGCCGTTCACTGTGAAATCTTGTCAATTCCAAGCACAGTGTAGTTTGGCAGTGTGTGTTATTACATCTTTTATACAATTCCTGTTTTTTTTAATGAAATGTGTAGTCTTTATTCTCCTTCTAATCCACTGTTAACCCTGTCCTGTTATTACAGTCTATAATGTCATATAACGGAGGGGCTGTCATGGCCATGCGTGGGAAGGAGTGTGTTGCTATTGCATCTGATCGGCGGTTTGGTATCCAGGCCCAGATGGTCACCACAGACTTTCAAAAAATCTTCCCCATGGGTGACAGACTCTACATTGGCTTGGCGGGACTGGCCACAGATGTGCAGACAGTGTAAGTACAGTACAAGGCCCTTCCATCAGTCACTAATTATTATTATGTATAGGAAATCAGATTTACATTAAAACAGATCTCAATATGATTGGACTTAGCTGAAAAAAAAGCAAAGTTTGGAAACACCTCTGATTAAAACTACAAAATAAAAATGTACACATTGTCAGTATTTAATCGTGTAAAAGCCAATTATCAACCTGATGATTGAGTCGCGTTCCACTTTGTGTTTAGGTGTATTTAAGTGTTTTAGGTGCTTTTTCCCATTACGTACATGATTAATTGAAAATGCTTGAATTTATATGGGTTAGGAGGACAGCTAGTCCTTTTAGCAATATTTCTATTGACCAGTTTTATTTATTTAATTTTGCTGCAGAGTCACATGAACATAACACTGCTTTCACATCTATGTTGTGCTACATTCCCGCTAATGTACAAATCTTTGCATTATAATAAAATGATGATGGTAGAATATTGCCAAAAAAAGTGAGCAGCAAGAGATGCACTTGAGAGATTATTAGTATTATTATTACAACAACATATCTATACATTACAGAAAAGCTAAAATCCTTTTGAACAGAACCGTTTTACTGTGATTTCCTTTTTTTTTTTTTTTTTTACTAGTGATACGTACAGCTGTAATAGCATGTGTGGCTATATCTGCAGCGTGAACTCGTAGGGTTTGGAGCTGAATGTGCATGTGATGCGTTTTTCACTTGTGCAACTTTTTTATGACAGTAAACGCCATACACAGGCTGCACTCAAAAATCCATGTGTTCATGGCCGTTTGATTTGCAAGTGCAGCTCTTCTAAATCCTCTCTGGTGTGTCTCATATGTGCTCTCTGATTTTGGCAGTATTCTAGAGTCATACTTTTGCTTTTTGTTCTGTTGGTGGTGAACACATTTTTCAGTATTGGTCATTATGTTAATTTATTGTGGGAAGCCAACAAATTCTATTAACTAGGCAGCCTTAAACACACTTAGAGTCTTTAAATAATAGCCAACACTTTATGGTTTGGCTTATTGGCCCATTTGTTATAGTTCTGATTTCTTTAGTATTGTTCTACAACAGTGTAGAAAAAAGTGAATCAACTTTTTTCTCAAATCAAAAGAAAATCAACTAGTAATCTACATTATGGCATATTTATTTAATTACTCCCTTTTGTCCATCTTTCCAGATCTCAGCGGCTCAAATTCCGTCTCAATCTGTACGAGCTGAAAGAGGGTCGTCAGATCAAGCCCAAGACCTTCATGAGCATGGTGTCCAACCTGCTGTACGAGAGGAGGTAGGTGCTGTGACACTGTTCAACTTTATTTTAAGGGAAATAGAAAGAGATCATGACTTTACCAAGCTAGCAAATAGCAGCTGACAGCAATCATTCCTTCTTGTATTCGGAGAAATAAACTACAGTTCTTGTTAGCAATCTCTATAATGTCATATAACGGAGGGGCTGTCATAACTGAAATTTAGCAGTTATTAATCTCATGATAACTTCTGAAGCATTTTCACTAAAAAGCTCGGTTGGGGGGAAGGGGGGAGGGCATCTGTTTATTTGTTACAGAATCTTTTCCAAATCAATATTATATTATTGTTGAGAAACAGAAAGAAGTGTTATAGTTGTAAATTGCCATGGTCTTTAAAAAATATTGAAATATTAAATTTCTAAATTATTACCATATTAAGGAATAAACATTAAAGGGAACAAAACATTAAACAGCTTAGATATGTCACATCACGCTTTAGGCATGCAATCAGGAGAGAGAGACGGTCAAGTCTTGTTATATAACAAACTGGGAGGCAATTTCAATAAATATTTAAAGCTTTTTTTGTGGTCAAAAATGCTGTTTTAATGTCCATGCAACTGCAAATACTATACCCAATACTTGGGTGGGTTAGAATTTTGTTCTAAACAACCTTAAAAATAAATTGCTATGACACAGGGTGCTGTGCTGCCTTTCAGTGTGTGAATATTTTAGAGCTCCTGCCAGTGTGTGAATAGTACTGTGCAAAAGTCTTGAGCCACCCCTCATTTCTTTATGTTGTTTGAGCATCTGTCATGATCTGCACCTGTTTCTCATTGGCTCATGCCTTAAGTTAGTTGTTTTGAATAATTATAATAATAGACTGTTTACAAGTTTTTATTTTTATGCTGCTATAGTAGTGTTAATTATTAGCTAAGTTTAAGGTCTGTCTAAGCAACTTAAGAGTGTCCTGTAATATTTGTTTGGCTGCCTCTTGGAGTTGCAAAATGAAAAGCTTAGAAAGGAGCATTGTGTAAAAGTCTTGGAAGGGTTCACCAAATAAGCACAAGGGGATTAGATGTTTTCTTTCCTTTAAACCAGACAAAGGCATTTGGCTGTGGAAATATTTCGTCTGTACTCTGAAGAAAGCTTTGTAGTGCTCTAATATGTAAACAAAGCTTCCTGGATCTCCTTTGTTAGGTTTGGGCCGTACTACATTGAACCTGTGATTGCTGGTCTGAACCCGAAAACCTTTGAGCCTTTCATCTGTTCTTTGGACCTGATCGGCTGCCCCATGATAACAGAAGATTTTGTGGTCAGCGGCACTTGTTCTGAGCAGATGTACGGCATGTGTGAGTCATTATGGGAGCCTGACATGGTGAGTGGAGCACAATACTGAGCATAAAGTCTGTGCATAAATTCTGTTAATATGATTACTATAACTCAGTCAGTCTGCATGTTGGTGATTGACGCCTCATCTAGCCAGTAGTGAAGTGGTTTAACATATTAAGTCCAAGAAGGCATTGATAATAGGGTTAAACTTCACACAACACACAAAGTGTGTTGTAAACTCACTCCTGGACTTAATTTACTCCAGACAGTCTGAGCTTTTAAGCAACATCTAGCTCACATTGACAGCATGATGTATGTAAATACAGAGCCTCCACCCAGTTTCCAAAAATGGCACCATGGTACAACCAAGCACACGGCTGTGCATTCATTTTCCGTACTTGTTTGTATCGCGTTATAAAAACATGCTAAAATACAAAGTTCCAGCACTCACCGAGTCATTCTCAGAGAGCCTGGAACACCTGATTGTTGAAAATCAACAGATAACTTGTCATTAACTTGCGGAAGAGAAGCATCTGTCTGTGAATGAATGTATGCCAGTTCTCACAGACACCACTTGCATGTTACAGGAACTCGGCTGAGAGTTATTGCCATATCCCCCGTACAGTCCTGACCTTGCTCCAAGCCATTTCCACATGTTTGGGCCATTAAAGGAGTTTCTAGTAGGCCAGCATTTCAGACGTGAAGCAGGCAGTCCAATCATGGCTGCGGAAAGTCCAGGCTACTGAGAAAACCTCAAACAGTTTCAATGTTTAATACATACATTACATAGTTGTAATACTTCAAAACCTGTAAGAAGTAAAGTTTATTGGTCAACAAACATTAGTTCTATTGAATCAAGAAAAATTGAAAATCCCAGCACTCAAAAATCTAATTGAATCGAATCAGATCTCGATCAGAACATTCTACCTGTGACTCACAGCTCTAGTCAGTGCATCATATTCGTGTGTGTGTGTGTGTGTGTGTTCTGATCTGTTATTTATTATTCTTTTCAGGGGCCAGAGGATCTGTTTGAGACCATTTCACAAGCAATGCTAAATGCAGTCGATAGAGATGCTGTTTCTGGAATGGGCGTCATAGTGCATGTCATGTAAGTATACGATTGATTACAATTCTCAATGTAGTAAACCAGCGGAGGCTGGAAGCAGTCAGTTCAATTTAATTATGTACATAGAAGCATAGCACCATACACCATCAAGTGATTTTTTTTAATCCTAGGTATTTTTTAATCCCATCTGATATTCTTGTAGTGCGATATCTCAAGTGTATTTAAGTCCCTGTAGGAAATTGTCATAGTAACCAGGTAAAAATCTAAAATGGTTTGGACCAGATGTATTGATGTTGAAGGCATCTCCATAGATGCAAGTGGCGTCTAGACCGATGTTACTGAAGTTCATTAATGTCCATTTCTTTTTAGACTATAGACTGCAGGGTTTAGGGTTTTCCTGCTTTAACGAGTGACCAGTTACCTGATTTCATTGTGATACACACACATTCACATCTCATAAAAACTTAAATAGTTCTTTTGATTGTGTAAAGCTGCTTTGTGACGATGTCAGTTGTTAAAAGTGCTATGCAAATAAAATTTAATTGAATTGCTTTCTTGAATTATGTGTAGTGTTACTGAAATGAACATATGCTTTATAAATTTAAAGTATATATATTTTACAAATATAAATTTTACATTAGTTTTAATTTGTATAAAGTGGTTTTGCATGTTCTGAGTGAGCACACCTGTCATGTAACATTTTGTTAAGTTTATTATATATATATATACTCAGCAAAAAAAGAAACGTCCTCTGACTTTCAACTGTTTTTACTTTGAGTAAACTTAATGTGTAAATATTTGTATGAACACTAAAAGAGTCAACATCATAAGACATAAACTAAAAATGTTTCACAATGTGTTCCTGAATGAAGGGAGGCTCAAAATCAAAAGTACCAGTCAGTATCTGGTGTGGCCACCAGCTGCTTGAAGTACTGCAG
>JAQMYK010000036.1:28122312-28133244 GCA_030014345.1 Clarias buthupogon
ACACACACACACACACACACACACAGAGGGGCTGGTAATTTAAGCCGCTTAACACTAATGCATGTGTTGCTGAGTGAGCAATGGGTAAGAACAAAATGGCTTCAGGAAATTAATCAGCAGTGTACAACTGTGGAGATTATTGTTAATATGTTCTGATTTGAGTTTGGGCAGTGCATTAAGATGGAATAGGGCAAATAGGTAACCTGTATGCTCAAAAGAAAAAATGTCGAATGTCGATGTGGTGGGTATGTGGGAGGTGCCGCTCAGTGATGGGATTTACCAGATTGAATTTGAGCACGGAACCACCACAGGCAAGCGTGTCGTTTACATCAACAGGACGGTGAGCTGAAACATGTATTAGATCCTAGACTGATTTGCAGTTGATGAGAAACCATGTAGGTAATTCAAAGTGTCATAATACTGCATGTTCAACACGTTGAAAACTGTTTCATTCTGAAGGAGGTCCTCAGGAGGGACTGGATGTTCAAACTGGTGGGCAAGGAAACATTTCCTGTTGGATGTACAGGCGCAAAAGCTACTATAAATATCGAAGCACTTACCGGCTTTACTTATGAGTACACTCTGGAAATCAATGGAAAAAGTCTCCAGACATTTATAGAGAACTGGGCCAAAATATCCAAGACTTGGCTGCTGAAACTTGATGGTGCTGACTGTAGGATTGTTCTGGGTAAGAGAGAAAAGCAATGCAGCTGTGTTCAGGGAAAATACAATTACTGTAGAATCAAATAGCTAGGAACTAATTGTCTGTGCCACTCACTATCTTCAAGAAGCACATTGCATTCAAGTGTGTATGCAGACTTCTACAGTCTGCTTATTTTTCAGAAAAGCTTACAGAAAGTTCTACTGTAGATGTTTGTAGCATGTGTAATTACAGGATTACAGTCATAAGCATACTCCTTTGGCAGATGTGGCAATACTCTTGCATGTCCTCATGTGCTCCATTTTCTAATGTGTTTTGTTTAAATACTTCATTTATTATTATTATTATTATTTTTTTTACAACTTAACAGAGAAAGATACTATGGATGTATGGTGCAATGGTCAAAAGGTGGAAACCATGGTAAGTTTCTTTTTAAATCATGCTTTCGATGACTCATTGTACGAAAAGGTCCCATGAATAATGATCATTGCTTGTCATGTGGAAGTATAATCTGCTGCAGACAATTTAAATGTAATACAAGTAAATACACAAGCAGTCCGGCCCATAAGTATCTGGACAGTGACTCATTTTGCAATTTTGCCTCAGTCTACAAATGCACTTTAAATGAAGCAATCAAGATGTGTTTGAAGTGTAGATGTTCCATTAAGTCAAGGGGAATTAATAAAAATGCTTTTTAGGAATAATTGACATTTTTTTACAAAGACCCTCTATTTTCACAGGCTCAAATTGAGCTGATTAAGTTGTTCATATGAATCGTAAATATATGGTACTGAGCCTGGATGTATTGACGCCAGTGAATGAGGCCATCATCAGGCTGAAAAAACAAAAAGCAAAAACAGACCGATCAAATACATTCTTAAAATTTAGAAATGCACTAATGATCTCAGCAAGAAGTCTGGAAGACCAGCAGAGACCACAGAAGTGGATAATTGCAGAATTCTTTTCTTGGGGAAAACATAATTTCACAACAAGTAGACAGTAACAGCCTGGAAGATAATTAAATTATTGTCAAAGTCAACAATGAAAAGACACCTTCTGGAGTGGAACCACAGAGAGTCTACCTCAAAATGTAACACTCGAGAATAGAAAGGCCTGATTAAGCTTTACTAGAACACACCTGACCAGTTCTGGAACAAGACTTTTTTTGGACAGATGAAACCAGGAATACCTTGTATCAGAATGACTGGAAGTGAAGAATATGAAGAAGGAAACGACAGAATCATGATCCAAAAGTTTTTATTGAAAAAATAATATCAAATGGGTCAATCATTTCTAAGAATGAAGACAGAAAGATCTACAAATAAGCATCAGTTGAAGGCAGCTGGGGTAAAGGCCTGGCAAAACATCTCAGTGGAAGAGACACAGCATTTGGTGGTGTCCAAGGGTTTCAGATTTGAGGTACTGTAGCGATAAACCACACAACAACTGCATCTAAAAATTAAACAGAATTTTACAATGTATCATTATATTCGTTTGTACAATTAATTTTGACCTGGGAAATATCTGAAATTCTTATATATTCTTATATAAAGAAATAATAATTTTGTTAAACCACTTGAATTAAAGCTGAAAGTCAAAAATTCTGTCAAATCTTTTTCAAATAACATTGAGTGTACAGAGACAAAAATATGAAAATAGTGTTAATGTACAAATACTTATGGACCTATATGTACATGGATCTGAAAGAACTTTCATGTGTGTGTGCCTTCATACTTACTGCATTAACAATTTTCGTCATTTGTATTTTTTTATGTACAGGGGGAGTTTACACATGATAGCACTGAGACACATTTTGCAGTGGGGAAACATGAGTGTTGCATAAAAGCCACTGGCAGTGGGAAGAAAAGAAACGGAGTAATGCATACTCTGCTCGTGGACGGGACAAAGGTCATGTGAGGAAGAAAAACAACCTGTTTCACTTTTGCGCACTTGAAGCTCAGGTGGTGGAGGAGCAGAGCGATTACTTCCTTGTACTCTAGTACTCCTGATTCAAATGTTATTGAAATTAAATTAACTAAATGGCTGAATGTGCTGTGATTTCAAGCAACTCACGTTAATTAAATAAAGATGTCATTGTTTATTGTATATTTGTTTTATTTCTATAGACACATTTGTAGAAATAGAAATAGATTCTTGGAATTGTTTGCCATATTGGGTTTAAATGCATAAAAAAATAAATTTAAATAAATTGCAGTATGGTGTGCACTGGAACCCATGTTGTATTAACTCCCATTGCCATTGTAAGGCCTATATGTGTGTGCATATGCAGTTAAACACTCGCTGTTGTGCTCAGATTACGCACTGCCTTGAGTGATAAGTACACCGCCTTTTTTGCTATGTGACTTTTGTGTTGGGGCGTGACCACATGGATGGCAGCTGCCACTCTTAAAATAAGCCTCGCCACCCCAATTCTTACCACACACCCTGTGTCCAAGAGGTTTATTCAATGCCTTTTATTAATAACTATAGATGAACTATTAAAAGCAAGATAGTACAGTACCATCATAATGTCATCATCACCGACATTCATTTTGTAACAAGAAAGTGTTCAGATATTATGCAAAAACAATATAGTCTCATAGGTAATGAGAGCTTTTCATTCATATTCTATATCGCTTATCCCTGTGCAGGGGCCATGGGGGCCTGGAGCCTTTCCCAGGAGACTTAGGGCACAAGGCAGTGTACACCCTAGACATGGTGCTAGTCCATCACAAGGCAAACACTATTTGATCTGTACAATTTGGGAATGGCGAGGAACGCAATCAGCATAGCTTTGGGCTGTGGGAGGAAACTGAAGCACTCTGAGGAATGGCAAAGACCCTAATCAGCATAGCTTTAGGCTCTGGGAGGAAACTCAAGAAGTACGGGGAGAACATGCAAACATAGATGCAAACATAAAGGTGCGCGGGCACAAAAAAAGCTGTATAGAAGATGAATTAATGTTCTTAGGAAGTAAAAGACAAGCAGCGACAGAGAGAACATAGACTGAAACAGACACACAGACAATGACCCGAGTTCAGGACCAAACCTATGGTCCTGGAGGACCCCTGTCCTGCACATTTTAATGCTTTCTCAGCCCCATCTATCTAGGAACTTTTATAGTCCAACTTGGGACCGTGGAGGCCAATTGTGACTACCATTGTTTTTATTCCCATTTTACGACCATGGCGGGACCTGACATCACACACACCTTCACAGACTATGCGCATTTTGGGAACACCAATTAGCCTCACATGCATGTCTTTGGACTGTGAGAGGAAACCAGAGTACCGGGAGAAAACCCACCAAGCATGGGGAGAACACACAAACTCCATGCAGGCTGGGAATCGAACATGACCCTGCAGGTGCAAGGCGACAGTGCTAACACATAAGCCCCCAGCAAACATGATTTCATAATCAACTAAATAACAGCCTTTTCTAAATTGAAATATGTGATGTAGAGCAGGGAGGCCACTAAAATATACTGTAGTGCTCCTCCAGGGATATTCATGAGAACCACTGAACCTGCAGTAAATTTCTCACCTTATTATCTAAAACCTGGACACACCGGGGCTGCAGACTGCACAGGATTAGCGCAGCCAGCGCCGTAATGACTGCGCTGCATGGACATGAAGGATTTTCCCAGTGCACTGCGCAGTATTGTTGCAGCTAGGACCGTGACCAACGCTCAGCCGCGGTTGCTTTTTCCAGTAGGAAACGTCCCAAGGAGCGAGCACGCGCAATAGTGTGTGAGGAGAAGATACGGACGGGACGGAGAGCGGCTCAGGAGGAAGGGGGACGCTCGCGCCTTCGCTCGTGAAACAGAAAAACAAGGCAGAGAGAGACAAGCGACCGGAGCGGAGCATAACGTCAAGGTTGATGCGCGTGCCGGTGCGACAAGCGTGTGATATTCAAAATAGTTAAAAAAAAAGACAGTTTTGGCCGTTGTTGTTTGGGAGCGCGCGCTGAAGTGTACATAGGAGGGAGAGAGAGCGGAGAGTGCGCAGAGCCGACACTCTCACGCGCTAGCGCGCTAGCACATCACACAGCTAGCTAACCGGCGCTCGGCTTTCTGAGTTGTTGTTGCGTTTATTTCTGACTGTTTTCCTCCCCGTTTAAACCAAGCAGCCAGCGGCGTGTAGAGAATATGACAAGCGCCGGGTCTGCTCACGAATACTTTATTCTGCAAAAACTGAACGGTATTTAGGGGGCTTGGTGTTTGTTTGTTTCTTTCTCTCTTTCTTCAACCTGGCTAGCTAGCCTTTATAGCCTTTAGCCAGTTATGACAAACACTTGGTGATTTCAGCAGGCTCGGTTTATACTCTGTGCTGTTTGTGCGTTTCCCTTCTCCGGAGGCGGAGGGAGGATATGGGGAAGCTGTGCCGAGCTGACCGTCTCCATCTGCCCCTTCAGTCAGGACTTCACCTCGGGGGAACTCTCAGCTTCCCTCCGGCCTCAGATCTCCTGCCCTGGGATCTTCTGTGTGGAAATAACATCACCATCACCCAGGCGCACTTCAGAAACACCGACAGCTAGTTACTTTGGTTTGGAGTTTTGGTTAGTGTTGAACTTGTCAGTCAACAAAAAAAAACAATAATAAACCGAACCCTTTGCGGAATTAATAATAAACATTAAAGTGTTTTCTGGTTGAAAAAAATCTCGAAGACAGTATTAAGACACATCAAGGCTTGTTGGATCTCTGAGCATGGTCTATGCCTAAACCCTACAGAGACACTTTTCATCCACAAAATGAACTATCAGCAGCACCTCGCCAATTCGGCGGCGATCAGGTCCGAGATCCAGAGGTTTGAATCCGTCCATCCGAATATCTACTCCATCTATGAGCTCCTGGAGCGGGTGGACGAGCCCCTGCTGCAGAACCAGATCCGGGAGCATGTCATTGCCATCGAAGGTAAGCTATGCCGGGCGAAGTTCAGACCCTTAATCGTCTCGTCATCTCTACCTTGCTGTGCATCTCATGATTTTCCCCTTTGATCTTCATCCTTCATGCTGAAGGGCATGCACATCTACCGTAACAACGAGCTGGACAGATTATCGGATCGATTGTGATTATTTTTTTGAGCACTGAAACATTATTTTAGTCAGCAGGTGTGTTTCAGTGTATCGCTTCACAGCCTGTTTGGGGAGAAATTCCTACTTATGAAATGCATATACATTACATCATCGGATTATCTCAGTCATAAGTGCTATTCGGATGAGATCAGATGTACAGTTCGAATATCTGTTAGGTAATGAGCATTGCCTAGTTTGCACAGGATGTTAGCATTTAAATCACAGATGGGAGTGTCTTCACTGTTACATCAACATCTCAACATCCATAACTACTACATGCACAAACTGATTGATTAGATCTTTTTTTTTATTTTTATCTTTTTTAATTGAATGCAAGTTGTGCTTAATTGGGCATGTACTGTAGGATGTGCCTGTGCTAGGAATTTAGTAATTCGAAACATTTCCTATATGTTTATTGCTATTTGGGCATCTTTTTGATAAAAAAGCAAAAGTGTCTTTATCTTAAAGAAAAAGGTGCATAACCACAGAATATAACGGACCATACGGTGTACTGCATGTCGTAATTTCTAAGAGTAATTTTATACATGGAAGGAGTATAGTATAGTATCTTAGTATAAGTAGTATCTTTCCAAATATGTCCGCGCAGCCCGTAAACATTAATGACCTAATGCATTCGGACAGAGCTGAAATCCCAGTGATGCCAATCTAATAATAATGACTTTACTCCACATCTACATATATGTATAATCAGTTCAGTCTGAGACACTGTATAAGTTTCGTGGCAAGAAACATGGCAAATACCTGTAAGTAATATGTGTTGTACATGTATAATTTTTTTACATTTGCATACAAAAACTCGAGCTAAATTGCAACATGCATGGTTATCTGTTGATGTCTAAATAACTTCACTCAAAAAACGTTTGTGTAGTTCGTTCATACTGCTTTCCTTTTTTTTTTTAAACCCAGCCATGTAATGTCTCATTCTGAACTTATTAACCCAACACATGAATAAACTCCTGCTTATTGGGGAAGTGTGTATTGTCGGACCTTGTGCAGAGGTTACGTTTGACTGGGTAAGTTTTGAGAAGAGGGGACTGAGACCTGCTTAGGCATGTAGAGCAACATGTAAAGCCCTTATACAAACAAGCCTATGCTTCTGTTGTTTTTTTTCCTTAAATGGACTAATTGAGAATGTGTGTCTTGTTTGCTTGGTCATGAGTATAAGTGAAAGTAACAAAGTCATCTGCTGAATACTAAGGAACTGCGATATATGTGGTTGACTGTTGCTTTTTAAACCCAGCGGTTTTCTTCACAACATTTTCCAGATTTCAGTTCAAATCAGTTCAAATTTCTGGTTCAACTTTTAAGACTTTTCGTCAGTCTCATAGGTTGACAGATGGCAAATGCTGTCTGAAAACTGATACAGGACACGCCTCTCTGTCTTTTACTCCTGCAAACTGTAGGATGTCTAATGGGAGATTTGCAAAGGAACTGAAAGGGCTCTGGGAGATGGACATGTGCACAAAGGACTGTGGACTGTGTGAGCAAGAGGTAGATGCAGAGTGACTAATAGAAATGTATTAACAGAGCAAGCCATGACTAGAAATAGAGCTGAATTAGAAATGAGAGGAAAATCAAAAGGGACGGGAGAAGTGCAATTATGTAATCGGCTGATTGCCGTACCGTAATATAAGAGAGATGCTTTTAAACATTGCTGTGAATAGCGGTTATGCAACCGTGTACTCTGCCACTGTCCCAGGATGCTGATGTTAGGAGTCTGTGTGTCTTGGGGAGATCGGGCAATGTGCAGGGCACTCATTGTTTCTTTATAAATCGCTCTCGTTGTGGTCATCTTTGTTCAGAATGTTGCCGAGGCAACCCTCACCACAGCAAGTCATTTTGAAACATACACACCACACATGCCGAGCACATCTGTGAACTTGTCGTTACCGCCCTGGCTTTTGTAGAGGGCATTTCTTAATGTCTTGGTGCAGCAAATTGGGCCCAGTTATCATCTTGCTATTAGAATTCCATGCGAGTTTTGTCTCATAGGCAGTGGCATAGTGGAAAAAGGGGAAAAAATGACAGAAAGAAACATAAATCTGCTCTTTTTGGTTAGCTGAGGCTTGTTCCTAATTACAGAGACCGGTATACGGCCCGCGTCCCAGAGTGTACCACATGGTCCAACATGGTCTTCTTTTGCCCTTCATCTCTCTCAGTAAGCCCTGAGAGGAAGGGGCATGTTTGCAGTCGCAAGATAATTTTAGCACCACCTGCTCCACTGCACTATCCTGCTGTTCCTAATCATTTCAACACACGTCATTCTGAACTGTACGGAATCGATCCGTATTCCTAGGCGAAATACAAACAAACAAAAAAAACCTTCATGTACAACACTACCACTTCATGTTTCCCAGCGGCGACTAGACTCGGCCGAAATGGGAACCAAGAGCTCACAGAATGTTAGCACATCCTCAAATTCAGAGACTAGGTTAATGCTTTAAACATCATGGTGTCATCGTGTCATTTGAATGTCAGGGCGACAGAGCCAGGGATCCCAGCCCCTCCCACCCAGTCTGCCTGGAGGCCACCAGTAATGAGCGTCAAGGCGTGCAGTTAAGAGCATCTGGACAGCGGAGCGTATTGCCACCCTGTCTATCGCGCCAAGCTTGTGCGTATCGTCATGACTCTCTGTCCTTTATCGCCTGTATCCTGCTTGTCAATGCTTCACGTTTTACAAAGAGGGTGGTGGTCTGTTTTTTTATTTTTTTTTGGTACTGATTTTGTTCTGGTCCAGGACAGAGCTCATTAGGAGAACTGCAGCAGGGGTGCCATATATCTGTTTAGATTTAATTAGGAATCCCTTAGGAAGATCCACTGAGGCCATTCGAGAGAAGGGGGTCGCGTGGGGGAGTGGTGCTCACATGTCAGAGAAGCAGCTATGTCAGTGCCGGGGTCAGGGCTGAATTAATAGCACCCTTGATGGTTTTGTATTCATATGTTTGCTTTTATGTGGTATTTTATAATAACAACAATTATAATAATTGTTGTCAGGAACTAACCAGATTTGTGGAAGTTCAATGACCAGTAAATGTAACTAGAAATTTGTCTCTAGCTAAAAATGAAATGCTAAATTGCTGCAATGTAGGAGAAATAAAGCATTTTGTTGTTCGAGTAATAAAACACTTTTATTGAAAAATAATCAGGTACTTTGTGTACCTGATTATTTATGTACTCTGAATTCTTATTTATAGCTCAGATCAGTACATCTATTACCGAAATACACTTTTGCACAAATGCACTTGCTGGCCACTGTATTAGGGACACCTGTATTGCAGCAGCACAGTGCTCACCACAGCCATGCAGTTTGCACATACACTCACCGTACATGCGGACTGTAACTGCACACTTAAAGACAGGAAATGTTTCTGGCCAGTTTCCGTGACTTCGGGGAGCATCAGATTCCTACTCTGGGCTGACAGGAGCGTCTGCTCTTGTAGCCCATCTGCCTCAAACTTTAACTTGTTGTGCATACTGAGATTCTTTTCTGCTCACCACATTTGTAAAGAGCGCATATTTGAGTTCCTGTCAGCCTGGCCGTTCTACTCTGATCTATCTCATCAGCAAGGCATTTCTGCTACTCACTGGTGGTTTATTGTGTGATTTATTTTGTAAATGAAAATCAGCAGTTTTTTAAAATACTTAGTCTGTCTGTTCGATCACATTTTGTCCTCCTTGGTCCTTGAGTTCTGTAAGCATTAAAGGTCCCATATTTTGCTATTCATTTACCAAGTTACAATAGGTCTCGGACTCCCATGAAAAATGTTGCATGGCTGAAATGCACCTCGGTTATAATGCATTTTCTCTCCTCTTCTAAACAGAAACATGAGAGAGGTTATCTTTTTTTAAAAACTTTTTTTATATGCGGTCTATAGAAGAGTATGAGAAGATCTATGTGATTTGTTTAAGGGCCAGGACAGCAATGGGAAAGCACAAAAGGCAGGGAATTATTATAATTTTTAAAAATAAATAACTTTATTTTTTGTAAAAAAAAATTTCATACACCAGAAATCCATCCAAATGTCTACAGATATCTAAAAATGTGAATTTTATATAATCGGTCCCCTTTAAGTGAAGCTCATTACTGTACAATATACTGGTGTAATTGTATACGTTGCTCTATTTCCACATGATTGTCTGATACCGTATAGAAAACGGCAAAACTATGAAAGTGGATGGTGAGTGTTTATTTTATATCTTTACATTCTGTACAAGGTGCAAATGCGTGAGCTAAAGAGGGATATAAAGACAGAAAACAACTTGTTCATTGTGTTGGCAGTTGTGTATATTATAGAATATTATACTGGTTACTGAATACTTGCGCCTTTTTGAAGTCTAATTGTGAAGGAAAGAATGAAAGGGTGCTGGAGACCACTGCTCTGGGTTTGCTTCTGGCCTCATCAGTTGTCTTATCCTCTCTCTCTCTCTCTCCTTCTGTGTGTGTGCTGGATGTTTTGAGTGTGGGTGGTGAGAGACCATGAGTTCTCAGGCTGAGCTGAATAGAGATTTGTTCTTTCCCAGTTAGAAGGAAGGCAGAGAAAAAACAATGAAATGACACACACTTTGCACTCCATTTTGATTCTTCCATCTTTTACTCAAGCTCAGTCTCTGTTAGCAGATGAAATGTGTGATGGGTAAATCTACACGTTAGATCGCACAAGCTAGTTCTTCTCAGTTGCTTGATCACTACCAAGTGTTAAGCCTGTTAAGCTCTGTGTCTTTTTTCAAACTGCCGCATCACAGATCACAGCACGTCTTAAAAAAAGAGGCACTATCTACAGGTTACAGAGTGGATGAACAACAAAAACCATTCACCATTGCTCATTCTCCTGCTAATCACAGCGAAGCTAGCCAATCATTAACATCGATGAGTTCACGTATGCGGGAGCGGTCACTGTGGGGGTAACTTTCCTCCTGGTGTTGTTACTCCACCCCATGTTTGTTTCGCTGCGTTTTGGAGAAAACACATGTTTGCTATTGGGCAAAGAGTATGTAGGACAGTTGGGGAAAAAACATTGCATATAAATACATATATTTTCCCCCAAGACATGGATGGCTGTAGCATTTATTTCAGGATTCACACTCGCTACTTCTTGTTGCCAGGGCGGCGGGGGGGGGGGGGGGGGGGGGGGGGGGGGGGGGGGGGGGGGGGGGGGGGGGGGGGGGGGCGGGGGGGG
>JAQMYK010000036.1:28247063-28257602 GCA_030014345.1 Clarias buthupogon
TCCCGCGGCACCTTCACTTCCGCGTCGAGCCCGCCTTCGCATCCCTGCCGCCGAAGTGGAAAAGGCCGCAGAGAGCCGTTAACCCTTTCCTTTCCCATTTTTCTAAATAAATTACCCTTTTTTCCTTTAAGACCTCGCCTCATGTCCATGTTTCATGGTGTCGCCCGTGCACTTAGGGTCGAACCCCTTACACAGGGCTAGTAGTATCTACAGATACAGCTGCACACCCAGGTATCGGATCAGTACTCGGTATCGGCCGATACCCTGAGCCCAAGTATCGGAATTGGTATCGGGTGAAAATGATTCCTCAACCACTCTTTTTACAATTTGAGCCTGTTGAAGCCTGGCATTGTCCATGAATATACATGTACTGTCAGGGGAAAAAATTAAATTATTCATGTGACGCCTGGACATAAAATACATTCAGGTCGTCACTTTATTGCCACATAACGTTGCTGAGCCTAGACTTGACTAATTAAAGCAAAAGAGAGGCTTATACAGTGGCCACTATGCATTACTTCATGCACTTTCCCTTCTTACCCTGGACGCACCCATCACTCTGTGATAGACTCAGTCAGGACTCTTTAGTCCACACTTTTTTTTTCAGTTGCTCCAAATCTTCATACTCCCTGTCAAATATATGGGGTCCTGATTAGCTCCACTAACAAGTGGACACATGGTTGTTTAAGAAATGAGAAGCTACACACTGCATCAGTGAGGGTTAAAAAAGTTGTTGACAGTAATTATCCAATCAAAGGCAGTTATGTATTTATTTATTTTTTAATCCAAACTGCATTTCTACTCAGAATGACAATATACAGTATGTTGCATGCTGTTTACATAACACTCGAATAATCTGATTATTACTATGTACACAGGCTTTATACTTCCCTTATGTCTTCCTGTCATAGTGCTAGATGTCTCACCTGAGCACTGTCTCCTGTTCTTTAGCCCATTATGTGCATTGGTTCATTCACCAAATCATTAAGTCTATAAGACATGATTGATGTGTGCACTTTCTTTAAGCTCTGGTCCTTTTAGAGTCTGACCTGCACTCACTCCAATGTGAGTGAGCTGATGTATTGTGTGTGTGTGTGTGTGTGTGTGTGTGTGTGTGTGTGTGTGTGTGTGTGTGTATGTATGTGTGTGTGTTTGATGAGGAGCCATTCTGTTGGTCTAATGATGTGCTTGGCTCCTGTCGCACAGGATCTGAGCTGACAGCCATTTGTCACTTCTTGCCTCAGGAGTCGACAGCAGCGAGATCCGCTCTCTCACTTTCTATCTTCTTCTTGAAGACGGGATGGAGGGAGGGAGGGTAGATAAAGTAATTAGCTGCGGGTCTTGTGCACAGTGGCTCACAGAGCTGCTAAGTGGCCGCAGTCCCCCTGTGGGGTGAGTCTCAGCAGGAGCAGAGACAGCACGAGAGTCATATCCTAAGCTCTCGGCCTCGCCTCCATTTCTTATCTGACCTACGCGTCAGTGTGAAGTCAGAACGCTAAACGCTCTGCTTAAAGGTTAAACATGTGCCCCGTTTTACTAGCATTTAACTAGCTATTTCGGGGTGGCAGGAGGACTTGTGAGTGAATGCAGTTTTGATGCTCCTTTTGTTTCTTGCGGTTTGTTTCTTGCACCTTCTCCCGCACCAACATAATGTGTCTGGCCCTTCAGCCTGTGGCTCTCATTGCCCCCTCTCTGCTTTAATTATGGCAGGAGTAATGTAATGAGAGTGTCTCTTTGATTCTTGGTTGCACGTGGGTGATTGGAGGGTCAGAGGTCAAGGGTTAGAGATTTGTGCTGTAGGGCAAAGACATGGCAACGAGGTTTCTCCTGTTGAGCCATGCCTTTATTTTCAGTCCAGTCAGAAGCCAACAGAGCCTCGGATTTACTCATCTCCTGTTTCCGACAAGAGTCTTCTGTTTTTCTCTCTCTGTTTCTCTCTGGCCCTTCATCTGTCCCTCCAGCCTTCTCTTTCTGTCTGTTCCTCCAGCTCTCTGTCTCTCTAAATCATTCTCTCTGTCAGTCCGTTGGGTCTGTCTGAACTTCTGCCATTCTCTGTCTCTCTCTCTCTCTGTTTTCTGCTGCTGTCTGTTCCTCTCTCTATTTCTGTCTCTCTTGACATTTCTTTTTTTGTCTCTCTCTCTCTCTCTCTCTCTCTCATTTTTTTTCTCTGTTGCAATTTCTATCTCTCTCTGTCAGTCTGTTTCTTGTACTCTCTGTTTTAAGAGACATCAGTGGGATAGCAGGAAGTGTTTAACTCCAAAAGTTTCCCCTGTGTATGTGTTTGAGTTAACCAACAGGAAGACATCACTTTGGCTGCCTCATCAGGCATCTGAAAGTGGCTTTTGTTATTTTATTTTGTGTGTGTGTGTTTGGCAGGTGTTTTTGATTTGAAAATAATTCTGAATTCTGAGCCTCAGGAACAGCCTGAGAGAAGAAGAGAGGAAGTCAGATGTCCCATTTCCTTTAATCCCCCCGACACACACACAGACTCTCTGCAACCACGCCGATCAACTACTGCATGCTTTCTCGTACAATAAAGCAAGTCAGAGTGCACGGTGACAATAAAATGCCGCAAAATGACGTACAGGCGACGTGCGTCTGCGCTCAGCTCAAGAGGCCGAGGTCGTTAAACACTCAGCGAGGACAGCATCCTGTCAGTAGAGATAAGTTGTCATGTTTTCCACTCGAGCAGAGACTAAGCGGTTGTAAAATAAGTTATGAGCGTCCTTGGGGGCTCCGTGAGCGCGCTCAGTGCCAGCCTGCCCCACTCACCCAGCCGGATATTGATGTGATCCGAATGTTATTTTATTCTGCCTCTAGTCACAGCTGTCAGCTGCACGTGATGAGTAAACGGTGCTGGGAAACGCCTGACGTTACCACTGCTTCTCGTGCACCTAGAGCACATCACTGGCTTCGGGGCTAATTCTATGGATGTATGGGGCTTGTAAGATCTGACCACTGACATTTTTCTCTTCTGGTGTCTTTCTGGGTTTCTCTCTCTCTCTCTCTCTCTCTCTCTCTGTCTCTTTCTCTGCTGTAGATACTGGTCTGGGAGACTCGGTTTGCTCCAGTCCCAGTATATCCAGCACTACCAGTCCTAAAATGGACCCTCCTCCATCGCCACACGCCAACCGCAAGAAACACCGCCGGAAGAAGAGCACCAGCAATTTCAAAGCTGATGTCTTCTCCGGTGCAGCGGAAGGTAACATCATCCTCTGGCACTCACTCATTTCTCTTTGAATCTGCTTCTCTCAGTGGGTTTTTGCTTCACTTCCATCATTCAGGGCACTTTCGACACACACACACACACACACACACACACACACACACGTATATCACATCTGGCCCTCGGTCTGCAGGTGTCCTCAATTTGACTGTACATCTGGATTGGATTGAACTTAATGCTGTTTTAAAAAGTGTTAATAATAAGTGATGATAAATAACAGCTGTTCACTGTGAGCACTAGTACACAGGGGCAACTGTGTAACCCGGATTTTATCTGACTGAATTTTTCAGCCTCCCGTGTGGTAACAGGATTTATATGCTGGTGTACGTTCGGGGTTAAAAAAGAAGCTGACTATATATTGATATTTTTAGGTTTCGCCCAAGGCTGTAGATTTAAAGCCTTTTTCCAGTATAGACTTGTGCACTTGGCTGTAGATTTGCCTGTCCTTAACGTTTCCCCACCTACAGTATTTCTTTAACAAGTTAACACAGGTCTCAGAGCTCTTACACAGTGTGTCTGTTACCTCTCATGAGAAATTCACCTCAGATAACAAGTATATCATATCTCCAACTCCCCTTATTTTACTCCTCCTCTTCCAAATCAGACACTAAAGTGTCTATGTAAATAACCTATTACTAAGCCCCGCCTACCAGAGCTGAGGGAAGGTGATTTTGGATTGTAAAGTAAGGTGATTTACTTACAAGGTGGTATTAAAAAGTTTTGAGATTAGCTCGCTACAGATCCGGTCGCTTCCACAGTATGTCCTCCCTCTGAGACCTGACTCTAGAATTCGCTATCAGCGGACTGGCCTCTGGAGACGAATTCTCGATGCACAAGTTGCACAGCTCCCGATGTACACAGCACAATGACTTTTGGCACACTGACTTATGAAAGTCAGTTCTCCCTGTGCCAGTGTGTGCAGCCTACTGCTGCCATCTGTTATTACAAAACTGTTCTCGAAACATTTTGATACCACTTCATATATGAAGTCACAGTGACACAATAGGAGTAAAAATCTAATCAGCTTGTTTTAAGCCCAGGATGAAAAAATGGAAAAAGCAAGGAATTACACACCCTTCCTCTAAGTGAATTTGGCAGAGTGGTTCTGCTTTTAAAAATGCAACTGATATTACTGAGAAACTGCAAAGCACTTTGACCTGAAGTCTCTACTTCCTGGAGCACAGACACTGGAGACTTCTTTCAAAAATAAACATCTCAATGAAAATTCTTATCATATCAACAATTGCAAACTGTTCTAAGATTCCTTGTGAGCCGTAGAAACAGTAACATATTTCACAAGTGCATTAACATAAACTTCTGAGTTACAGTACTGTGTGAAAGTTATGACCAGCCCCTCTTTTTTTCCTTCATATTTTGCTTCCAAACAGGCAGATTTTCTTGTATTTTGATGTCTTCTTGAGGAATAGTTCTCCAGGCTTCATGAAGGTTTTTTTTTTTTTTTTGGGCTCTCATTTTTGGCAAGTTTTTGCTTCTCATTTTCAGTCCAGTGCCTGTATCTGAGCAGTTTAAGAGAAACATTTTTGTTTGTTAAATCACACAGTGACTTGTGAATTACTCAAGCATAAAGATTAACTAACTTAAGACATGAACCAGTGAGAAATGGGTGCAGATGATGAGAGATGATCAGGCCGGTGATTAGTATACTGGTGATGCTGAATGTTGAGTGATTGGAACAGACCAGAGGGGAAATTAGGTCGCTGCTGAGGTTGTTAAATAAATACGCAGTAAGACATTTGTTCTTAATTTCATTTTCAGATTTCTGCACAGTCATGTACCTCGCATCTGGATCACCTCTGGCACGTTAGCAGTTTAACACGTTCTACATCCATGATCATGTGTAATCGAATAACTTTACTCAGTCTAGTATATACTTTATAACCTTGTCTAAAATTCTAAAGGCTTCTGTCACTCAGCGTGCGTGCCAGACAATGTTGAGATGATCAATGAGTGTGTGTCAGCTCAGAGTGTGTGTGATTAATTGGACCAGGCTTGTGTGGGTGGCCTCCTCCTCCTGCGAGCACAGGATTAGTGCTTGTTTAAATTGTTCCCAATCGACCTTATTGATCTGTTCCCAAAGGGAGCCAATCTGATAGCAGTGATTGTGTGTGTGTGTGTGTGTGTGTGTGTGTGTGTGTGTGTGTGTGTGTGTGCGCGCGCGCGCATAGAGTCAGTGTAAAATATCCGTTGAGCTAAGCACATAGACGTCTAATGTCTCACTCTTTGAGGACGATTGTCAGTACAGTTCAGAATACCTCTGTGAATCCTGTAGAGGAAGTCCAACTAGGAAATCTGCTATAATCTACTGTACATGTTATGATTCTAAGCACACACAAGCGTTTGAAGAGCATTGTTGGGTGTTAAAGTTTTCTCAGTGGTGCCACCATGTGGACACCGCTCACATCAGGTTTCTAAGGTATTTATCTGACACTTCTGGAAAAGAAACATGGTGTATATCTGTCTAAGGTGCGGTCTTAAAGTACAATGGGTTCACAGTTGAAGCTGACAGTTTTTCAGTCCATAACATCTCCAGTAAACCCCCATCCCCCCCCAGCGGATTAGATAAGAATGCTGCGTCACCTTCGTCATGCTAACAGAATTGTGATTTAGCGTGATGTTGGCAGGATTGGTCATGTGGGAATGGCTTTATACATATGATAATACAGTATAAACTGCACTTCATTGAAAGATTAGTTGCGCTGGTGTTTGAGTATTTATGAAGATTTGAGATCCGCCCACAGTGCCATTAATGAAGGTCTTTAACTTCAAGGTAGATGTAGACTTGGATTGCATACTTTTTCAGTCTCGCTAAACTATGGTTTATTTGTATACCATGCGTGATGTAATTGTAATAGAAATGAACAGCAGTCAAGGCGTTAATAAATTATTCTGGGTTATACCCATCTTATTGAGGTGACGAGTTATCACAGCATAAATGTTTGAACATCGTACCAATACGCGCCTCGTCCTTCGTTTTCCTGCGGCTCTCCCTAGAGGGCAATGTTCATGCCGAAGTGCCCTCGGCTTTAGGTCGACCTGGTCCCCTCCCCGCGACCCCATTCATCTGCTGAGCACTTAAGCGAACTATTATAAATAATCTACAGTATTGAAATCTTTTATCAGATGTGTCACTTCCATTATTCACTCAATGATTAGTAACAGTCTCCCAGTTTAGCCATTAAGCAGTTACGTGTGAGGCCTCGGACGGCTGTCACGCTGCTGCCGTAGTGAAAGATCAGCCTGTCAGAAACTCGGTTATTCATGAGCCCTGTTGGCCAGGTACTGCACGCGCACACACGCACGCACACATATGCTTTCAACAGAATACAACTGCACACATTCAGGTGAGGACTACACATGCGTATACTCACATACACCGTTATCTGAGTACCACACACCTATTCAGTTACTACATTCAAATGTACCTTCATTCAGATGAGTACCTCACACACACACACACACACACACACACACACAGCTGAATACTTACAAACAAACTGACATTCAGCTGAGTACTAAACACAAAAATGGATCGGAGTGCTGATTACTACCCATGCCCAGTGCCGCTTTATTCTCATTGTGTTCATATGGAAATTCTCCTACTTTCACTATTACACATATCTATGGTTTTTACTGATTTTTTTTCTATCAGCCGCTTCACCAAGTGTTTAAGTGATCTCCATTCAGAGCACATTTCTTACACAAAGGTGGTGCTTCAGCACAAACGCTCCAGGTTTAAAGGTTCTTAACCCAGTTCAACTAGTTTCAGATCTCCTTAATTAATTTTTATTTGCTTAATACACCCCAATAATTCAACCCTTCTGAAAAGATGACCTATTTTTTTATATATATATAATATATTAGTATATAATCTTAGTTGTTGGCCTTCATCAAGTATATAACTTCTTTTTTTTTTTTTTTTTTTTTTTTTTACTTTTCGCGAATGGAATATCAGGACACAGGCATGGTTGGACAGGTGTCTATTATAGGTAGCTTGAAGTAAGAAACCTGTTATTTAAAGATGATTTTGTTCATTTGGCATCATCTGAGATTGTCCTGTAGGACACATCATTGAGTGTGAAATGGCTGGGATGAAAATCAGCACCTCCAGATCTAAGACCATGGTTCATTACTGGAAAACGGCAGAATGTTCCCTTTTAGATAAAGGAAAGACCTCGCCTTTCACCAAGGGCATACCTGGGATTTTGGATTCTTATTCTTGTTTGATAGACTAAGAGAGCACAAGATGTACTGTTCTGTGGTGGAAAAGCACAAGTTCAGTTTATGTAAGAGGCTCATTGTCCACTGGTCAATTTACATCCCATATGATCACATATGACCAAAGGAATAAAGTTGTAGGGATAGGTGGCAAAAATAAGTGGTCCCCTAAGTGGTCATGGAAGAGCCTTGGCTTAGAACTACTGCTCCTCTGGATTGGACCATTTGGGGGAACAAAATTGTCACACAGTTAACTTGTTTCCTAGGAGAAGTTGCTATTTGTGTCTGTGAATAGATAAGTTTGTACTGACCTCATCAGCCTATCGCCACCGTGATGTCTCTCGGGAAAGAGGAAGGAGAAACAGGTTACGACAAGATGAGCAATTAAAGAAAGAAATAAAAAGCATTTAAAGCGAATGCATTTACAGAACATGCTTACATAAGCAAAATTAGTCTTGTTAGAGTTTCATGCTGGTTATTGGACGCATTATTCAAAGTACCAGCACCCATTTGTATTGAATCATAAGTTTCACATTTGTAGCTGTCTGTCTTTAATCTCATCACACACTCACTGCCTGTAATGAGAAGTAAAGCAATGTGAGTCCTCTCTTTAATTTCAGCTCTCCTGATCGCCTCTTCTGCCAGTAAAACCCCCTCACACCATTTAATCTTTCACTCTGTAAATCAGTAAGTTCCAAACTGCTGTGTGTCTTTTATGTATGCCAACACAGGGCCGAAGCTGAAGCAACACACGTGTGCTGCTTGGTTGATCACAATCTATCATGGATCCTCCACACGGACATAAGTGGCCCTTGTCAAGTCATTACTGCTCACTGGGCATGCATTTTTCAAACAATATGCTTGAAATGTTATCCAGTAGCAGCAGTATGGGGCAATGAGAGGTGCATAAAAGAACCTGAGCCTGGACAGAGGCAGGCTTTAAAGCCCAGGGTGAGAGAGGGAGACAACATTCCTGGCCCTCACAGGTGTCCTCTGGCTCAAATACGGGTGACATGCGGCTGCACCATTTAATTAAAGCGTTTTGCAAGTGAGCCAGCAGGAACAAAGAGCGTATGTCTCTGCTCTGTCTAATGGTATGGGAAAATGGACAGTGCCGCTGCTCTTGCTCTGTAGCACATTGCTAAAGTGGACCATCTCTGATCTCTCAAGCCTGTCTTTAAACTGGTCTAGAGAGCAAACCCCTTAAGTGTTAACCTGAGGAAATGCATCGTTAGTGGTTTAAATGTACAATGAAAGCTGGATTTGGAGAACAAATCTTCCTAGCATCCTGTCTTTTGCTAATGTACCCCAGTCTATTGTGTGGAAAATAGCTTTTTGCTCAGTGTACAAGTTTTATTCGTGCAGTTTTTTTTTGATCACACAAACGGGTTTATTTTTCCACAGCTACTCTTGTGTGACAAATGTCCCCGCTGGCCCAAGGGGAAAGAGTGTGCTCGGAGGTAAAGTGGCTAACTCCGGGTCAGCCTCGACACAGCCTGTGAAATGAGGTGTTATTTTTTTTAAAAAGCAATCATAAAAAAAATAATCGGTGCGTACATGCACTGTGTCGAGCTCTGTGCACTCAGAGCACTTATCAGTGCTAGTACTGTTTATCTTGCTACCACTCTGTCCTAGAAGCACATCATTCTTCTCCATCATGTTCGTATGCAGTACAGTTGCATATAAAAAGAATATATCCCATCATAAAGGGATGTACTGTTATAGGAAAATAATTTGTGTTTTGGTCATGTGAAAATTATTCTAGCTTTATGGGAGATATCTTTTAGAGAAATTATGAACGAGAAATGTGTTGAAAAATGTCATTATTTCAACCCCAAAATGGAAAGTTTGCAGCACAGTCTTTGAATATCAGGAAACCAGGAACCATCTTTAAAAATTTACATAATTATAACAGACACGTCCAGGTGTCTCAAATGCTTGCAGATATTCAAAATAACCCGAAAAATTTGTAGACATGTCGGATGCCCTGGGAGTCAATAAGTAAGAGGTCAAGGCCCTGCCCTCCTTCCTTCCATTGCCGTGCTTTTCCCTTCCCCGCTTCCCCACCCTGCTTTTATTTACTTGTCCAATATGAATACATATTTCTTTCCAGATGCGAAACAACTTGGGTAATATTTTCCAGGTTATTAATGCTGTAAAAGGGTGCGAATAATATGGGAATTAATGACCTGTGTCACAAAGCAATACTGTGTGCTTTGACATTTCGCTCGGTTAATTTGTGTTTCCAGCCATGTAGGCTCCAAGCTCTGCATCCCCCACACCGTGTTCTGTCTGCAGCCCAGGCGTGTAGCCTCTGCGCAGGCAACAGTGTACGTCATGGATGGGGTTTATGGGGAAAGGTTGCTTGTGTCAGAACACAAATTGTTGTGTGAGTTTGCCTCAGAGCAAACGTGATGCTCTTATTGTGAGAGTATGTGTGTGTAATTTTCAGGTACACTGTATTCTAACGGTAACCATTAACAGTCATATGCTTGGCAGTGCCATTCCTGATCACGGTTTCTGCGATCCTATCTGATTTTATCATGTAAGAGCATCAGTTGTCTACGCACCATAGGTTGGAATAATCTTTTACAGTTCTTGGTAATGCTTTAATAAGCTTTGTTTGTAAACCATTTTCTTTAGAAACATGAATATAGCATGCTTCAGGATATTTGATTCAATAGCATTTAGCGTCTATTTTTCTCAAACGTATAGGTTCTGAATAATTTAAAGATACAAAAATAATATTAACATTGAAATCCTGTGCAATTTGTCTTGGGTGTCATTTTGAGTCTTTTGCATGTTCAGGTTTGTTATTTTAAATGGAGGCGTGCAACAAGCTCGCTCACAATAGATGGTTGAGCCCATTTTGTTCCATGCATGTGTACACCCCATCTATATTTATTTAAAAAAAAAAAAAAAAACACTTTTTAGAATACAGAAAGCTACCGCAGGTCATGTAACAAAAACCAAGCAATATCTTTGTGCTTGAAGGATGGGTTGCACCCAAATAGTGTTTTTTTTTCTTTTCCCCTTGTTCAAGCGATTTTTGGTGCTGGAAATCCATTTATATCCTG
>JAQMYK010000036.1:28267163-28278960 GCA_030014345.1 Clarias buthupogon
GTCTTATTGTTTTAATTAGTGTGATGCTGTCATGGACACCAGAGCTCACACACTGCTGTACACACACACACACACACGGTGCCGAGCTGTATTAGTGGCCAAGGCAGCACTAGAGTGACAGCTCTGCTAATTGCACCTCGTGGTGACTTATTGGGAGGGTGGTGCTCGTTGGCGGCCGACACTGCCAACCCTCGCCTTCACGCTGACGTTTTGTAGCCTGTCAGCTAGCGTTAGCGTCACTTGGTGCATGTGTGTGTGTGAGAGAGAGGGACCATCCAAGTTTTAAATATTTTATTTTACTTGCAGTGGATATTTTTCATATTATTCAAGTTGTTTTAGTTGCCGTAGGAATGTATAAATTTAGATGTGCTGTTTAGCAGAGCCGCTGCTGAGTGTTTGTTTGATCAGTGTCCTGGTGCTGAGTGATTCCCATCCTAAATCGACAGATGAGATATTGGTTCGACACACACACACACACACACCCCCACTCACACAGAGCCAGTCTCGCTTAGCTACATGCCTCATCATGACCAATGCCTAAGCCATAATAATTCAACACTAAGTAGGTAAAAAGAGCGTCTTTATGGCCGATGATCAGTCTCAAAAAGGGCAGCGCTAACAGATTTCAAATTAAACGCGCCGCTTATTCCGGAACGGGGTGCAGGTGCACCTCCCCAAAGCCGTTCTCGGATTAGGCCCAAGGGATCCCGGAGGATGAGGAGGGGACAGGGCTAGTAATTACCCCCCGAGTCGGTGAGCTTCACACTGACCTCGTCTCGATTCACATCACCCAGAGAACCAATCACAGATCCTGCGCACCATTAACAGCGATTCAGATTTTCTCAAGTCGAATGCTTTCAAAAAACCAAAAGGGGAAAATCGCTACTGCACATGCTGCCTGCTCTAAAATGACTTGTCCATCATGTCTGTGTGTCCCTGCGTAGCCCCGTCCCTGTACAAGGCACCGAAGTCCATTTCATCAGCGTTAACTAGCTGTCCAGTGTGCGTCACTCTCTGGCCATTTCTCCCTTGATGAGTTCGGTGATAAGAGCTTACCCGTGGGCTGCATTTTAAACGCTGCTCTCAGTGCTCAGCCAGAAAAATAATTGGCTCCCGCAATCGGAATTTATCCGAATAGGAAAAGAAATCCTAGATTAGATTAGACTAATGAGACATGATTCCTTTTTTTTTTTCTTTTTTCTTCCTTTTTTTTTTTTTAACATGATTGCAGTTATGTCTAAACCAGGTTAACAAGGGCCGCGATTTAGTATTGACATTAAACCAGCTGACAAGAGCCAATCAGCACGCCGTTGCACCCCGCTCCTCATGACTAGCTACGTTAATATGCACTAAAGCCAAAGTAATGGGCTGCTTTTCTGCCTGACTCATCACATTGTTAGAAATATACACACGCTTCCTCCTAGTTCAACATTTTCCTTTTTCAAAAACACAGATTTGTATTTCAGTCGATTTGGTCGCAGTGCTTTGTATTCGTGAGCTTGGCCGCGTTCATCAGATTAGATCAGAGGACCGGCTTTTATCAGTGCTTGGAATGGCTCGCAGTGGCTTTGATTCAAAAATCACCCGAGCATAAAATATCCACTCGAATCACTTCGGACGCTTATTTTTAAATCCCGTCTCTCCTTTTTCTCTGGAATTACCTCGATTATTTTTACAGCACTTATAGCACTTACTTTAACTGCGGTAAGCGCTGAGAAAGTTGGAGGGTTCAACCGAGCCAGGAAATATTGATTAAGCATGATGTAAAGGATTTATTTCTTGTTTATTAACACTGTGTTCTCTCTCTCTCTCTCTCACACACATGTATTGAGAAAACAGTTTAATGCAGTATATAAAACTCCACTTGTGGTCGTGTACGCATTTATTCATCTACTTATTTAATTACTTATAGGTGCTCTTTAAACAAACTCATATGAATAAATACGTCAATAATCCTGAAGGCATTGTGCGAGTGGTGTGTAGTGACCGCCTGCTCTGTCCGCACATTTCAGACGTGATCCACTAGATGGACGTGTGTAACATCATATCCGTGTGGCCCATTGCCTCCAAAGTGCCTGATTTTGAGTGTAATGCAGACCAGAGCGCACTCTGTCTGTAATAAAAAAAAAAGCACTGAGTTTAATTATCTGTGTCTATCCAAGGGCAGCTAACGACTAGCCTGGAGAGCATAATTGATTTCAGACTCCGGGTCCCCCCTCAACACCCCTCCAACCCCGACATACACAAAACAAGTCACAGTTCTCTCCAAGATAATATATATATATATATATATATATATGTATAAAAATTTTATTTATTTTTTTTATTTCTTTCTTTATTTCTTTATTTTTTTTCCTCCCTGCGAATAGACGCCGTACATTCTGTCTCTTTTCAATTTTTTCATCTCTTCAAATGTTCAGGTTTTAGGATGTCCGTGTGTGTGTCAGAGTATGAGAAGGCAGTAGGACGATTTACACCAGGACTGACTCGACTCTTGTCAAACTTTTCGTGCCATGCTTGCACCGGACCAGGTCTGAGATCCGCATTAAAAAGAGAACGTTCACATGGTGTGTAAATGGGTTTGATTTAATTACTGCGCCGAGATGAGCGAGTGTGTATGTGTGATTGGCTGTGTGTGTGCGCGAGCAGGTGAGTGCTCACCACTGTCTGTTTGACAGATTCGTCCTGTCAGAGTTCATTACCTGTGAGTCGCCGGGGCTCTAATGAGCTGAATTAGCGGTATAATTAGCCTAAAAGAAAAGAGCACCCGGCGTTGAGCTGAAGCAGACTCCTCTCTTCGGCCATGCCGGAATTAATGATTTTCTCCACCCGCTGCTCCTCCACCCTGCGCCCCCTCACATACATCTTCCCCCCTCAAACTTGTGCCTTTTTTTACTTCTGTCTCTGAATTAAGGGATATTGATGCTGCACATGAAGCTATTGACGTAGCAGTGGTATCGACATTACCATGTGGCTGTTCAGGTTGTGTTGCAGGTGTCAGAATTTTCTCTAAAGTGGATGTACGACACTTAGTGCATTAGAGTATTTTAATAATTTTTTTTTTTTTTTAAATAATGATCCTTATACACCACATCTGTACTGTTTGTCCAGGTGTTTGTCAGACTTGGTGAAATCCCTGTACTGAATGTTGCCCCAACAACTTTTTGTATTATAAAATTTAGAGTCAACACATTTTCCTTTCTCGATCTCTAATGTTTTTGTTGTCATAAGCGGAGCTTCGTTCAGCTCGCACGAGTGTGAACATATTCTAGAAACCCTTTATGGTGTGTTTACATGGGGGTTGGTGTATCTAGATAGTATGTGTGTGTTTGTGCCTATCTGTTAGTGTGCGTGTGTTATGAGCAGCAGCTGGGGGGCTGTCTGGTCATGGACGGGTGCTCGCATGGACGCCTGTCAGCGTTGGGTAAACAGCCGCCGGCTTTGAGCAGGACAGGAAACACTGGCAAGTGTGTAAACACTAGCCTGCAAAGCGCTCAGCCAGGGAGAACTCACAACACACACACACACACACGCTCGCACAGAAAACCGTCCTGACGGGGATTGACACTGGTTCCCATTAATCCCTTCTGCATTCCGCCCCTCAGTTTCTAACGGCGATTAGGCAACATTCCCTTCTCCCGCGACCCCTCATCCTGTAGCGCCGAGCCCTAATTAAGCTGTCACTCAAACCTCCTCGGCCTCTGGACTTCCAGATCTTCTCAAAAGAGTTAAATTTTCAAAAATTTACTCTACTTAGCTGCACACAGTTGAAAAAAGTGCTGATTTAAGATTTACTTAAATGTAGAGTTCATTGTTCGTGTTATAACGGTGTAGGAAGTGAATGTGTAATGCAGTATTTTAATCAGCGTAATTTGTATAATAAATAAATAAATAAATAATAACTTGTTACTAATTATACAATTTAAAGCCCATCACGTAAGGTTTACACACATTTGAGTGTTTCCCCAAATTTATAGGATTTCCAAGATGTGTATGTAGTTTTTTTCCCCATAAATCCATTTATATACAGAGTATGAAGTGATCCTTGTTTTGAGTATTTTGTAATCTGTGTCTAAGCGTGCCGTTTATCCTCTCTCTAACACCTGTCTCTATAAATCCCGACTCCTCGTCCCTGTTCTCTTCATACCCATGACATGCCTGACCACGTCCTTTCTTTCATGTACAGCTGAATATGTGTGTATGTGTGTGTGTGTGTGTGTTTTAAAACGGTTAAATAATTCAGGCAAATTAATGTGGTTGTGGAATGATATTTATTTTGTATGATTTATTTATTATTTTTTTTCTTAATGCATTGTTTTATTCAAAGCTCGCGTGTTCTCTTTTTTTTATTTGGTAGAATTTAGCTCAGTGAAATTCTTCTTCACACTTGCTCGTGCTCTCATTTCCCATTTCTTTGCTGACCCTGCCCTTGGCAACGTCGCTGGTCGAGGAAAGCATGCGTTTCAGGGTGCACTCGAGTGCTCCCCATTTCCTCCAACCACACAGAGACCCTGCCGAGCCTCTTCCTCTTCTCCTGCCCACCTCCTCCTTTCCATTCCCACTCCGCCCTTTCTCTTTGCCCATCTCCACCCCAGCTCCCAGGATGCTTTGTGCTGGGGCTGTGGCCCGTGCACCCACCGTCCGGCCCTCTCACTCACCCAAGGTTCGCAGCGCACACACTTAATATACAATTCCTTAATGTTCCCATAGTTGCGGCTGCCCTCAACCGTCTCCGCATCCGCTCCTCAGCTTTTTACAGTTTCCACTGTTTTTGTGCGTGTGTGTGTGTGTGTGTGATAGAAAGTGATAGAATGATAGAAAGCATGTGTTATATGTTATATAAGCTGTGGGAATGTAAACATGGCCAAAGGGGTGAAATCTTTGGGCGTAGTGAGTCGGGGCCTATCGATACGAAGGCTCTTCTTTGATTAAGAACGATGTCACCAAACCGTTGATCCTCAAAGGTATTGATCCGTGCTTGTCCTTTAGCCTCGTCCGTAGAATGTTATCTCCTCTAGCCCATGACACACATCCGCAGCTAATTTGTCGTCAATTAGCGATCTGTTAAATTAGAAACAAGAAGATCCAAATTCTCATTTTTCTAGTGAGCCTCGCACCGTACGTGTCGCAGCTTTCCTCACATATAATATAAACACTTTCGGGAATCCGTGAAGGGACCCATTGCTTAATTTGTAAATAAGGTAAGACTGCTAAGAGGGGAACGTCTATCCAACCCTATGGATTTTAATCGAAGGAGGAAATTAACCCGAAATGTTTGCTGAATCCCTGTTGATTACTGGACGTTTTAGCCATCTTTGTTAAAACAAGAAACACTCACATTACGTAATGTCTTGGAGTATAATCTGTGCTTAACATCATACTGATTAAGATCTGTGGTGTTGTTTAAGGCCATCATCAAGTCTTACTGTCCAAATGTTGTCAAGGTGGTGCGTCGTTGCAAACAAGTTCTGGACCACTAAACCCAGATCCTGTTCCAGCACAAAGGAGAGCCTTGCATGCAACATTCTCCACTCTCAGCAGACACTCGGCTTGCAGAGGAAGTGGAAGCTGGAGGGGGTTTCTCCGCTCTCTCTGTTCTCTATTTTTCAGAGATGAAGACCCCCTGATGGGCAGCTGTGCTTCAGGGGATAGCTCAATATCCTCTCCTCTGGGGCTCGATGCACTCCCCAAAGCCCTCACATGGGAACTGGGCCTGAACTAATCTCGGCCAGGCCTGAATGGAGCTGTTTACACTGTGGGGATTAACACAGATTAGTGCTATCATAGCACAGGATTAGTGGGAGAGCTAAAAACATGCTACTGATAGCCCCCTTCTGGGCTGGGCAGGGGCTCGGTTGACATTTCTCTCAAACTGTATAAACACACACAGAGCACCTTAAATAGCACCTTAAATGCTTCCTGTTCCTGCTTTCTCTTCCTCACTCATCCTATTTCCTCCCTCACACTTCACCGTCTCACACACACACACACACACACACACTCTCGTTTGTTCTCCCACACCCCATCCCCTGAATATGTGGCTTTTGTTTTATTTTTCTGTATACTGTTACATACACAAACATTGTTCTTTCATGAACTGCATGGTGTGTGAAGGAAAAAAAAAAAAAAAGTATCCAATACCAATCTACACAAATCCGTGAACTTTTAAATGTCACTCAAAGAACTCTTAAATGTCAATCAGAGTGAGAGCGGCGTCCAAATATTACTCCAATGTAAACCAGCCATGTTTCCACCTTACACATTCACGTTACTTTGACCTCCTCCTGATACTAACGCTTTGTGTTTGTGTGTGTGTGTGTGTGTGTGTGTGTGTGTGTGTGTGTGTGTGTGTGTGGTTCAGGGAGGAGCGTGAGCGCTGGATCCGGGCCAAGTACGAGCAGAAGCTTTTTGTGGCGTCTCTGCCGTGTGTGGAGCTGACTTTAGGCCAACAGCTGCTGCGTGCCACGGCCGAAGAGGACATGCGCTTAGTGGTGCTGCTGCTCGCTCACGGCTCACGAGATGAGGTGAATGAGACGTGCGGTGAAGGAGACGGTCGCACCGCGCTGCATCTGGGCTGCCGCAAGGGCAATGTGGTGATCACGCAGCTCCTCATCTGGGTATGGACACACACACACACACACACACACACACACACGCTCCATCATTGTGTTCTGGGCCCAATGTAGTGACTGAGCTGTGTTTATCATTACGTCTTTTCATTTAAATCTATATTTACTCCCTCTGTGGTGTGAGATCACATTCAATCCATAAACAATACATCTATTATAATGGAAGTTTAACAGCAGTTACATGTAGTTTTACGTAACCATTAGATAAACACCTTTATATTTTAAATAACAAAGCTCTCCTATGAGAGTTTCATGAGAACATTTTAACAAAACTGTTTTTCCAATTTTTCAGAAGTGTGCATTTCTTAAAAAACCTCGTAACTTGTGTTGATTCAATAAAACATTTAGAAGGATATACAGTCATGTGTAAAAGTTAGTACTCAGTCTTTTAATCTTCTGCTTTTCTGTAAAAACATAATCTTTGAATTGTAGTTTTTAGCAGAATTAGTTATAAGCAAATACAACCTCGAATGGACAACATATAACTTATTTTCATTATGCCATTATTCATTTAACAAAAATGAAGATTTTTGTTTTAATTATGATTTTACCAAAAACACAGTAACTGAGTAATTATCAGTTGCAAAATAATTCCATCACCAACATGGCCACTGAGACGATATTATTACAGCTTTAAGGCTGGATTTACAGATACCTTTGGGCGTTCAAGTCAAACCAGGACTTGTGGTGGGATTTCTTGTGAATAAAGGCGTAAAAACCAGTTGACCTTTACAGAAGTCTTCAAGCAAAGTACGGCGTTGAGACTCTTAGCCGCAGTAAAACACTTGAATGGTGCAAACGTTTTAAAGAAGGCCGTATGCCCGTGATTGATGATCCCGGCCGAGTGGCTTGGAGCCCACTGTAGGTGTTCCTGTGAATATTCGGCACGTGGAATGTCTGATCCTTGAAAATCAACCGATAACTTATTACCAACTTGTGGAAGAGATGAATCAGTCTGTGAGAACTTTACACACAATCATTCATGAACAGCACTTGAGTTCATGTTCGTGTGTGAGAACAGGTGAGAGTTATTGCCACTTAACCCCCATACAGTCCTGATCTCGCTCCAAGCCATGTCCACATCTTTGGGCCATTAATGGAATTCCTGGGAGGCCAGCATATCAGACATAAAGCAGGCAGTCTTAATTATGCCTCCGGTGTACTTAGAAAGCTTTCTACCTTTGATCAGGGGAATTACTGTACTGTATAAGAGGAGTGTTTACGCTCATAAATGTGTTTGGTTATTCTGCACCAAAAGCCCGGTTTAATTGGAACCCCCCCCTGGCTCATACTACTCAGTAACAGTATAGTTTGCCTGAATCTTTATATATAATATTGTGTTTACTATTTTTGACGAAAAGTCATTGATTGTAATGTAATTTTACATTAATGTCCATCATGAGCTCTGATTCACGTTCTGTCGCTGTGTGATCGTTGTTTTGTGACTTTTGGTCTTTCTGTGTCCCTCCAGTACGGGGTAGACATCATGGCACGTGACGCCCACGGCAACACAGCGCTGGCCTATGCGCGCCAAGCCAACAGTCAGGAATGTGTGGATGTGTTGCTGCAGTATGGCTGCCCGGACGAGCGCTACCCACTCATGGCCACGCCCAACCTCTCACGCAGGAACAACAACCGCAACAACAGCTGCAGCAGCACCGGGAGCACTGCCCTTATCTGAGACACATTTCACACTCTCAGAAATAAACTCTCATGTACACAGCCAATCGCATACATGCACCCTTACCCTCATACTAACACAAAAGCACACACTCAGCTCTTCCTCCTCTTTAGAGACAGATTGAGAAACACGAGAGAAGTCCGAGAGCGACTGACCGCAATGATGATGAGAAAACGCTAACAGAACCACTGAGTTTGCACTCGCACTGCCTCGCACCACTACTAGCTTCTTATTCTCGCTGCGTCGCCGATCACACCGGCGCTCCATCATCAGGCGGCCTGTGCTGTGGGAGAACGGCAGCACTGCGTTCACCAAATAAACTTTCTGCTGCCTCCACCCACAAATCCCACACAATCCACTGAGACGATTGGCGAAAACAAGGCCAAACCAGGAGCTCAGCGAATGGCAGGCTTACATGTCCATTTAGACTTCTCAAAGCAACTCGGTCCTTGTGCCTCCCTTTTTTTCTTATTTTTTTTCTGCAGCTCCTTGTGTGACTCAAATGCAAAGGAAGTGACGCTGGATCAGTTCCAGAGATCCTAGAGAACTTCAGCAGCGATTTCCTGCTCGGTGCTTCTAAATGCACACGTTCTGTGTTACTTTCGTCCTCTGCCACCGTTTCAGCCAAATGTTTAGTAAAACTGTGTGAATTTCTGCGCTTTGTACAATTTCGTTTTTCCTTTTCTTTTTTTTTTTTTTAAGTAATGTGAAAAGACAATGTTTCCAAGACCTTTTCGGGAACACATCCAAATATCACAAGGGTGATGATACGAAGAGGTTGGTTGTAAACTTTTTCAACAATTCTGGATTGTGAATGAGTTCATCGGGCATTTGCGGACCATGTGAAAACCTAAACTATTCATGTGAATGGATCAATCTAGCTTTGTGATTATACTTTTTACAAAACTAAAGGGAATTTCCTGTGATTGATAGTTTTTTTTTTTTTTCCTGCATGCTTCTTTTCCCACTGCAAACAATCAGGTCTCATTTAGCCGATGAGTCACACGACTGACACTAAAGTGACAAGCTTCTGACTCTGTTCTCTCAAGTGCTCGTCACAATCAAGCATGTGTGTGTATGTGCGCGCGCACAAGCGAGAGACATAGCCAAGAGTCTTTCTTATTCCTGTTAGCCATATTGATAATATTGATCAAGACAGACTTGTTTTCAAATGAAACCGCGTGCAGAGTGGAGCAGGAGCTTGACCTCGCAGGCTGGTCGATATCAAACACGCAGCGTCTGCATTTCTCGCGTGCTTTATGACGGAAACATTAGTGAGGGGAGAGCCTACAACCTCATTTACCTGTTCTTACTCAATATTAGGTGCTCAGGAGAAGCAGGAGAACTCTCTTCTATATTCTACATACTTATTCATGCCAGAGACTCTTACGTCTGTGTGTGTGTGTGTGTGTGAGTGTGAGAGAGAGAGAGAGAGAGAGAACAAGGGGTCATTTGTCAGCATTGGCCAAAATGTCCATTCATTACTCACTCATTACTTTCCGAGGCCTTGGAGTTCAGAGCCCTATTTGGCTCAGTGAAGAGATGGCTCGTCTTTTGCTGCGCTGTATCCTTTTCATCGTTTTCACTCTATCACTTTGTCTTTTATAAAAAACTCTTTGGTGAAAACCTGGTAAAAATGAAGAGAATGTTTTGTTTATTTTTTTTCCCCCCGAATAAAGTCCTTTTAATGTTTCAGCCCAAGTTCCACGTGCTTGATGCCAGGCTGTCAAACGAACATGAGCAAGTGTGTGTGTGTCTGTTTGTTTGCTAATTCTCTAATCTTTTACCTCTCTTTCCTAGTTGTTGTTCTTTGTCTCACTTGTGTGTTTGTGCTGTACAGGCTTGAGCCCTGACTGACCTGTATTTAAGCAATACGAAGCCAGATGAAAGCCAGGCGACTATCTGAAGTAATAATTTTATTTTCCGCACCAGTATTGGCTGTTGTGTGGCTCTGAGAAATGTAAGACTCTGTTTCAGGTCATGTGTCATTACGGAAGTTGTGTTCAAGAAAAAGTTTAAAATAATAATAATAATAATTTAAAAAATACATGACGCCACTAGCTTTAGGGTTTGTCATTGGTGAGGTAACGCAAGTCTTTAGTCTGTAACACTAAACATGTAGGAAGGTGTTCGACCTGTCAGGGTTGCTTTATGGGTTTTTAAGACCGTGTAGGGATGAGAGTTCGTATTGAAAACCTCTGTGTGTCTCCTGAAGGGCACTATATGGAGCGAGACGTGTGTTAGAAAGAGTGTACAGAGTCTATTGAAAGAGTTAAGCTGTAAAGTGTTTGTATATAATGTAGCAGATCTATAGAGGTCTCAGCACCGTACACAGTAATTTATGACACGATGCTTTAAGGCATAAACACACACACACACACACAGATCCTAATAATTAACCCACACTATCGTGCCCAGTTCACGTCCTTTCTGTGAAAGCCTGAGCTTTTCGGTTTCTGATCCTTTTTGCATGCATGAATGTAAATTTCCTCATAAATGACTGACAGCTGATATTTGAACCTGATATTCCCCCTTTTTTCCTCCTGGTGTTCGTTTAGTCACTCTTTTATCTTCAAACAGTCCGTTTCTATCACCATGTGTCCTGAATGTTATTGAACTGGCAAAGAATGAAGGAGTCATTGCACCACCATCACCACCTACTCAACCAATAGCAGAAGAGCAACCAAAGCAGACTCTGCTCCGCGTGAGCAGTTGCGGGTCTCTACGTCTGTTTTAAGCTGCTTTCATGCATCTGTGATTTTAAACCAGTATCTGCTTGCCGTGTAGCCGTCACCTTCTGTACATAGCTGTAAAAAATTGTTTGAAACATCACATTTTTTTTGCTTTGTTGTTATTTTGTTTTGTTGTTTTTGTTACCTCAGTTTGTCGACAGTATCCTTGATGCGTCCAAACCCGAGAGACCTGATTATTTATGAGCGAATATGCTAATCTAAAAGGGGTGGGGCTCTCACACTACTTTTCCTTTTGTATTTTTTTCCTTTTACAGACCATTCGCATTACTATCATGTCAATACAATTGTCCTTGTTGTATATCTAATTATTATTATTATTATTATTATTATTATATTGAGTTTGTGTCAGCTGTACAGTTCTGTGTTGAAAAATTATACCTGATGCAGAGTCTTATACTGTAATGTGTCTCCTTTCAATAAAGAAAATTACTTCGTAATATAACACCACGGGCTGGTCAATTTAGTTTATTCTGAGGTGTTTGCAAAAAAAAAAGTAAATAGATCCTGATGTGTGATATGAAAATGGACTGTTAGTTATATACTGAATAGCATAATCATTGAACCTAAATGCATATTGTAACAAGTTTATTCATTAACACACCTACAGTAACGTTAAAAATGGACGTTTAAAAAAAAAAAAAAAAAAAAAAAAGTGTAGTGGTTAGCACTGTCGCCTTGGACCTCCAGGGTCCGGGTTCGATTCCCGTCTCTGTGTGCATGGAGTTTGCATGTTC
>JAQMYK010000036.1:28281602-28292566 GCA_030014345.1 Clarias buthupogon
TGTAAGTGTGCGAGTGCCAGAGGCTCGGAACGACAGGGCTTTTTTAATCCTCTCCTGTGTGTGTGTGTGTGTGTGTGTGTGTGTGAGAGAGAGAGAGAAGCTATGGCTGTGTGTGTGAGGCTGTGTGTGTGTGGTGTGTGTTTGCTCTGCAGGCCCTCTGAGACGCACTGGGATTGTGTGGTGTAGATGAAGGCATTTCATGCCAGGCCCTGTGGACTCTGCTGAGGCTCTAATGGGATAATGGTGCTCTAATCCTCTCCTCGTTCTGTCTCTCTGACTCTTTTTTTTTTTTTCTCACTTTCTCTCACTCTCTGTCTCAGGAAGCTTCACAAAGCAGCTGGGGAGGGGACAGAAGGACAACGCTCACACTCACAAAAGCCCCCTGACCAGGGAAGGACAAAAGGGAGCCTCAGCAGCCAGGGACAGCAGATGTAATTAAAGAGATCAGACAGGACTGAGGGGGAAACTGAACAGTGTGCGGAGAGGAAATGGACATTGTGTGTGCTGAGATAGGAGGAGTTTCACAAAAGAAAGCCAACAACTGTCAGTTTTATATCATCAGACTAGACCATGCCTGGCTAAAAAAAAAAAAAAAAAATCTCACATTCTAAGATTTCATTCAGTCATCGTTAGGTTTAATTACAGCACAAACTGTGTAAATGTAAAAACACTGTCTCCAGAGGCTTGTACAGTGTTCATGTGCTTCCCTTCTTATCCTGATGCGTCTGTCGCTCTGGAATAGAGTCAGTCTGAACTTATCAGACCACATGACATTTGTCCAATGCTCTAAAGTCCAGTCTCTATGCTGTCCAGCAAACTCTGAGTTCTCATCACAGTGTTAATGCATGGAAATGCTCTTACTTTCACTATCAAACGTAGCTGTTTTAGTGATTTTATTTTCTCATCATATTTCTTAAACAAAGTTGAGGAGTCAGCATATTCCTTCCAGGTTTTGATAATGTACAGTATGGAAGAGTTCTTAACTTTAAGCAATTTGAAATATCCTTAGTTGTTTTTTTTGCTTGATATAGCCAAACAATTTGATCTTTTTAAAATGGTGCTTTATTATTATTATTATTATTATTATTCAGTTTGTCTAAAATAAATAAGACTATATATCTTGTCTAATCTGATTTGGATATTCTATATATATACAGTATCTTGATGAAATTATTCAAGAACAACTGTATACTTGGAATGTTTAGCTTCCAAGTATACAGTTTATTATAGTTTATTATCAATATATAATAAGTGCTTTGTCCTGATCATGCTCATGGTGGATCCTATTCTGGGATCATGACACCCTCAGTGGGATGGCAGTCCATCACAGTGCACTATTAACACACACACACATATTCATATGTTCATTCAAAACTAACAAGAGTAGCCGATCCACATGCTGACATGTTTTTTTTTTTTTTTTGGAAAGCAGGAAAAAAAAGCCACAAAATCCAGAGAAAACTCATACGGACATGGAATGTTTCAAAACACTCCTCATTCAATAATATATTCTGGATTGAACTGGGGAATCTGTACATGTAACCAGTGCACATCTGGTTTGCCTCTAAACAACATTTTAAGAGTAATCATTATAATCTAGTATTGTAATGTAACAAAGCTCAAATACCTTAATAATGTACTTAGGTAGAATTTACATATCTGTAGTTTACTTACATTACTTACATATAACTTTTACTTATATTTATATAGCACATTTAACAATGGTCATTGTCGCAAAACATCTAAATCTAAAAATTATGGAAATGAGTTTCAAAAGTGTGATGAAATATTTATAAATCGTAAACATCAGATTTTCCCTGATAAGCAAGCCGAGGATAACGGTGGTAAAGGAAAAACTCCCTGAGATGGAAACTGGGACCCGATCCTCATTTGGGTGAAAACTAATAGCAGGGATTGAATTTCCTAAATAAAATGTGTACTTTTACTCTGATTCATTTCCCCTAAGGATCTTACTCGTGGATATAAAATGAAATCAAAAGAAATCTGTTTGACTGTGAGAACGCAGGTTTGAAAGAAATGATTTCATGCATGGGATTGAAAGATTTTAATAGCAGATACCTTTTGTGCCTACAGAAAGTCACTGAATTATAAAACTCCATTTTCAACCTGAAAAATCACATTGATGTGAATGAAATAAATTTTGATTGAATAGACCCACAACATCAATGTTATTTAATGTTAGCTAGTTAGTTATTATCAGATATTCAGCTAATGTGATGGCCAGGCTAATGGGTACAAGCTAACATCACTGATTAGCTTCGGATTAGATTTTTAACTGATATTCCACCATATTATGCTTTACCATAAGAAAGACATAATAAAACTCATAATCATAATTCTAACTGCTCACTTTTTTTAACTCTACTTCTTTTTTTTTTACTTACTTATTTTTACTTCACTTAAGTACATTTAATATTTAAAAATTATTTTTGATACCTATGTGTAGTAAATATCAGACACTTTAAGACTTTTCTTCAAGGTAACATTCAAATATCGGACTTTGGTAACTTCTACCAAAGTTAATGTACTTGTACTTTTACATAATCCTGATCACGGAGTAAGGAAGCGGTGGCGCAGTGAACAGGATTATTCTGATGAAAAGGCTGCCATTGTGGAGCATCTTGTCCAACTCCAGTCTGATCTTCTCATGTCATAAATCAGTCCCACTTCCCCTTGTGATGGAGTTCAGTGAAGCAAAGTGCTGCTTCAGTGTATTAACACAGCTGTGTTCATTTATCAGTGTGTGTGTGTGTGTGTCACATCCACATGCTAATGGCATTAGAAATGCAAGAGGTCCCCTGAAATGAGGCGTGAGCAGGGCCATCATGGTGTGATGATAATCTTGCTATGTTCAGAGGAAAGAAGAGCTGCAGGAGTGTCTTTTCACATTTTCACACTCACTCACACACACACACACACACACACACAACAATATTAGAGACTGGCAGTATATGATGCACCCCAGGGCCACCACAAGAGACACTTGGTCCTTGATAACCTAATTATACTGGGTTCCCAACCATGAGCCCTCTGTCACACAGGGGCCCTTGGAATTGTCTTTGCTCACTGCACACTGCTTGACAACAACACTGATGATGCAATAGTTTAAAATATGCTTTTGGAAAATTTGTCTTATTTTTATCTTATGTAAAGTAGGAAATAAAAACATGAATATTTCTAAACATGTTAAACTGTGTTCATAAAATTTTATTATTTTCATAATAAAATTAATGTATGATTAAACCTGAATCTCAAAAAAAATTTATTCTTATACATGAGGCATATCTCTGATAAAGGAAATAATGTAGAAGATTGCATATGTCACTTGTATTAAGAGTGTATCTCCAGGTTTCTAGACACAAATAATAATGAAGCACAAGCATCAGAGTACTAGAATGTTTATCAGACACATGTATGAGTTGCTGACTGGTGAATCCTGTTAGAGTGTGATCTATGTGATTTCATTCATAAAATGCTGAGTGAATTACTTTCCTATTTGTTCTGCATGTACAAATTTGGTCAGTTAAAAAGGGGTGTGTGTGTGCGTGTGCCTCAGATGACTTATTGGTCCTCCAGCCAGTGCCTATTAGGTGACATGAGTCTCATGGCTTGTTCTCCATCAGAATTAATCATTGGAGGTTAATTTGAGTCTTAGACAAGTTGCTGTTAATTTAGTGCGCAAGGGACACGAAGGAGTGAAAAGCTGTAGGCCTGGCCGATTCCCTCAGGGCCCATTTATCTGTCCGGCACGATGGCTGGTCTTGATTACTATTTGCAAAAAATAAATAAATAAGTAAATAAATGATTAGATTTAAGGCAATTGTCAGATCTCTCTCTTTGTCCTCCTCCTCCTTAGTTACACTTTGGTCATCTCGTTTCTTTCTGCACATTTCCCCTCATATTTCTCAAATCGTTGTATTAGCCTACACTTTTAGAGCACTTGATCTTAGAGCTTATCTAGTCCACTGAGACTCGCTTATGGACTGCTCCTCACAGAATGACTGCTCCTACAGTATATGCTTATTTGATGCTTCCCATTTGTGAGACGTACAGCCAGTTTGTGAGTTCTATAAAGAATATTTTGTTGAAGTTCAGGCTATAAATCACTGTGTCTGACTTTTGTGTTTTTTTTTTGGGGATCATATATAAAAGCATTAAAGGCACTGAGAGGTGAACTGAATATCATTGATTATCACATTACAATGGCAAAGGGTGTGATATATTGGGTGGCACGTAAACAATTGAAGCTGAGATGTTGAAAGCAGGAACAGTAGTCAAACATAAGGGTTTGAGCAAGTATTTATATAATAAATAAATAGTATTGAGTGGATGACTGGGTCAGAGCATCTCCAGAACAGCAAGTCTTGAGGGTTGTTCCTGGTTTTCAGTTAGTAGACAATGATCTGACAAAGAACAACCAGGGAACTAACAAAAGGGTTATGCACACAAAGCTCACAGGGGAGCAAAAGCTGACTTGTCAACTCTAATACCTCAGAAGAGCTTGTGTAACACAAATGAATAAAAACATTAATGCTGCATAGTTGAATGCCCATGCTGACCTGTGTCTACCGCCAAAAGCACTTAAATGGGAAACAGAAGTGGACTATTGGAAAAAAGGTGGCCTGATCTGATCAACGTGTGTAAAGCGAGGAAACCTGTGGAACAGACGACAGGAAGCATTGTGATACTCTGAGTAATGCTCTGCTGGAAAGCCTTGGGTCCAGACTGTTTCTTTCACAAGTACCACCTACCTAAATATTGCTGTAGACCAGGTAAACCCCTTCATGCCAACACTATTCTGTAATGCTTGTGAGCTCTTCCATAGAATAATGTGTTCTGGAATGGGTTGAGGAACCAAAAAATGTTCAGGAATGGATTGAGGAACCTGACAAAGAGTTCAAGGTGTCATCTGGATCTTTAAATGTCCCAGATTGCAATCTGATTGAGCTTCTGTGGGATGTGCCTGACTAACAAGTCTTTTCCCATGAGAGCCCACATTGCAGCTTACAGCACACAGAGAGGATCTGGTGCACCACTGATACCTCAGCACACCTTCAAAGGTCTAGTGGAGTTCAGGAACCGACAGGTCAGAGCTGTTTTGGCAATACAAGGAAGAGCTACACAATATTGAAAGCTGGTTTTAATATTATGGCTGATCGATGTGTAATTATATTATAATATATTGTAGTTATTTGTTTTGGCTATTTATTCATTTTTACAGCATTGTCCAAAAAGCATAAACCTCTTGTAATGTCACTGACAACACAAGTTCTTAATACAACCGAGATTTTAGTGGAGAATCTTACTGAATGTTTCAACATTTGCTGTTTGGTATTTGTGGGAGATTTCTGAAATGTTCTGCTGTGGTGTGTGTGTGTGTGTGTGGCGCTACAGAGCCCCGACATTTCCCTTCACTTCGCAATGCAGATCAACAAAGCATTTCATTTTTCGTACTGCTTTATGATTTTTTCATTCTTAAATATATATATTTTTTAATTGTATTTATTTTGTGTTTTAAATGTAATCATTTGGAACGTTCTATTTACATTTTATTCCAAACAAACATTCTTTCATTCTTTTTATTATATATTTTTTTATTATTTTAAACAAACCAACAGCAGCTGTCTAGATTTGCTTTTCTTTTTTTATTTATAAATAATTGCATACGTGTTTTTTTGTATAATGTTAATTTGAACTTCATTTGGTCTTTAATTCTGGTTGTGTGTGAAACGAATAGGCTTTAATTAACACACACTGCGTATGAGATGAGGATAAAAACATAAATAGAATAATACTAAAAAAAAAAAAAAGATTGCCTTTCATTCCTACAGCGCAAATTAGTTAAAACATTAATTGCTAATTTAATAGTGTAACTTTGATTACAGCAGACAGATAATAATAATAATAATAATAATATGTAGTCCTTTACTCGGTAATGTATGAAAATGAAAAATGAATTTTAAAAAACATCAACACGAGTTTTTTCACAATCACGGTCCACTTTAATGCACACAATCTCGACGCATTAAACTCTTCGCATGTTAGCAACTCTTTGCACAATATCAAATAAATTAGCAGCGTGCCCCCATGAAGAACAAAAATACCAAAAGCAGAAAAAACTAATGAGTATTAATTATAACAAATAAAAACAATAAAAACACGTGTGAATGTAACAGACCATAATCTCGGAGACATGGCTGTTTTTTATTCAGTGCTTCAGTAGATCAGAGCAGCAAAAGTGCTCTGTTTAATAGATCACCTTATTATCTCTGTTTAAAAAAAGCAAACACACACACACACACACACACACACACACAGAACACTACAGAGAAACATAATGGAAGTTCACATTCTTTAAATCTACAGGGAATTTGTTTATTCGTCGTTTGGTCCACGGCATCTGTGTGTGAGTGGTGTGTGTGTGTGTGTGTGTGCTCTTGTCTGTGCCCAGCTACCAGAACTTGGGCTGCGTCCCAAACCGCATTACACTGTATGTTAAAACAGCACACTATCTATAGTAACAGTTCTGGAGGAGTGCTGTTGTGCCGCATTATTCACTACAAAACTCGTTGCGTTCAGACAAGCCGACACTGCCTCCTCGCCGAGGAGAAACGCAGCTCTCCGCGTCTGGAGTCATGTTTGTAAACGAGTCGGAGTTGCGTGTGTGTTAGTCCGCAGCTCAGCGCGGGTCACGGCCTGGCTTGCTCCAGCTGCTGATGTTGGCTCCGGATGGCAAAGCGGCTCACGTGCACGGGAATGGGCACCACTATTTTGGGGTTCCGGGACGGCTCCCCCGCCTTGGTGTTCACGTTGCCGGCCTTGACGCGCTTCCACTTCGCCCTGCGGTTCTGAAACCAGATTTTCACCTGCACCTCGCTGAGTTTCAAGGCGTGCGCGATCTGCGAGCGTTCTGTCAGCGACAGGTACTTCTTGCAGTGGAACTCTTTCTCCAGCTCCAGCAGCTGCTCGCTGGTGAACGCCGTCCGCCGCCGCCGGTTTTTCCCACCCGAAGCGCCGTTCCCGGAGCGCGCGCTCTCCTCCAGCCCCGCGCTTACCTCGCCGTCGTCTTTAGCACACAGAGAGCTGGACGCAGGGACCATGTTGTCATCCGAACTGTAGTCCAGGTCGCTGTCCATGGAGAAACTCTCGTCCTTCCTGGCGCACTCGTCATCTTTGGGATCGTCTTTGCCGTGACCTCGTACTGTGGGGTGGAAAAAAATGTAACTGAATCAGATCACTTTTTCTTTTTACTGATTATTCATGAATTCTAATTATAGCTATAAATGTATTGAAACTTTACTGTATTCAAAACATTAAAATCAGATGTATCGGGGTCACTGTTCAGCTACTTTTACGCACGATTGCGCACCGAGTATGTTTTGGAGAGGCACCAAAAACAAGGTAATCAGAGGTCATGCGCACACTTTAAATAAACCTGCCAGGAGAGAGTCTGGAGAAAAAATGTTTTGGACCTTTCCGGTTTGTGCCACTTGGGAAACTCATAATTGCACCATATACAACCGCACAACAGTTATTATAATAATAATAATAATAATAATAAATGTGTTATTGATAATGATTATTATTGGAACAGTTAGATATGCATAGAAACATATTTCTTTGGATCCTTAATTAAACTTTTAATTGATCGCACTTTTACCGGGGCAAAAAAGAGACTTGTTTACCACAAAAATATTTACATAATTTGGAAGATTAATTATTGGATCGCCATAATAGACCCATTTGCAAAGTTCTTAATTGAAATAATTAAATAGTTTAATTAATCTGATTAAAATTAAACACATAAACGAATTACCTTTTTAAAAAAATAATGTATATGCCGCTTTATGACTCTTTTTTGTAAAGTTGCGGGCATGAACTTTCCATACAGGTTTAACTGATGAAGGCGACACTGCCTTCCTCTTACAGCTTCCCTGAAACAGCACAGGCCCTTCCTTCATCCCTCAATTAAACTGGGCTAAATTAAGGAAGTCATGTGCAGTTCGCCTGCAGGCACTGCTCTCTGAAGGCCTTTAATCCACACCTGATAAGTGGCTTTCATGCCTCTGCACTTTTCTCAGCCATGCACATAACACCTTATTTCCCGAGGCCGTTAAATCGTTATATTGTCATTAACAAATCGAGTGACATTTTACAAGACAGCAGTCCCTCTTTCATCTTTAGCGCACAAGCTCATTTCTCTAAATGAAACACTCATATAACTGATTCATTTCCACGCATTACTGTCATATAGACGGCATGCGTAAGAAGATTACACATGATTACTCCAGAGGCACAGGAGCCATTCACAAAGTTTAATAAATGATTAGTCTAGGCGTCCTTAAATCTAAAAGAAAAAAAAAAAAAAGTAATTTGTTGCTTTGATATTCTAAAGTTCTTTTTTTGTAGTAGGCCTTAATATAACACGAAAATCAATAAGGTTTACTTTAGAAAATAAGGTGCCGTTTTGTGCTTTTACTTTTTTTAACGTAATAATCATAATATCGTAGTCTTTAACATAACTGCACTTTCAGGAACAAATTTAAAACTGAACTTAAATAATAATAATAAGAATAATAATAATAATAATAATAATAAGTTAGGAAATTAACATTACTAATAAAAAAGACAAATAATGTTCCAGTGATAGTAATACCCAAATAACAATCTAGTTTATTTATTTGTGAAAATGAACCAGGACACAAAACCAGATTTCTTAAATTGTGCAAACTCTCTGATGCATGAACATATAATAATAAGGCCTATGAGTAATGTTCAGTAAATAAGAGCCTGCAATTCCCTCTTGTGCATGTTTAGTGTTTGACAGTGTTACCTGTAGCAGACTGCAGAGGCTCATCGTGGAAGGGCAGAAGCGCGGCGGTTTCTTTGCTCAGGAAACTTTTACCGTCTTCTGCGTCTAGTCGGATCTCATGAGATTTGTCAAAGGCCGCGTGCAGAGCCTGCGTACCAAACTTCCGGGCCGCTTCCGGGTGCTGGGGCAGGCTGGCCATGAGGGTGGAGGTGAGCGCCATGCCCTGCGCCAAACTGGAGCAGAACGCGCCGGGGAGAGCGGCCGGTAAAGCGGCGAGTTGATGGTGAGGAGGCGCCTGTGTCAGACCAGGAGGAGGTGGAGGAGGAGGAGGAGGAAGCACCACAGAGCGGTAGGGCATGAACATGGGGTAACCAGTGTACACGAAGTGCCCCGGACTGGGCTGCTGGGAGCCGCCGATGAGCGAGTCGATGCTGAAGGCAGTGGTGTTTCCCACCGGGCGCTGCATCATGGCGAAGGAGGAACCGAACGCGGCACTCATAAGCTCGACTAGTTCAGACTGACAAGTTAGAAAAGTTTACAGTGACGCAGAGTTAGCGGCTCTCCTCACAACTTTCATCCACCTCAAATCCAAGCGGAATCACGTTCACGCGTTACAATCCCGACAAACTATGTGTGCGTGCGTGCGTGCGTGCGCGGGCACGCCGGCGCGCGTGGGTGTGAGTGAGGTGAGAGTCAAAAGTCCCCAAAAGTACAGAGGAAGAAGGTCCGGTGTCCGCAGCAGGTGCTGAGGTTAGCGCTGATAATCCTGCGCAGACTGTGCGCTTTCCGTGTGCGCGCGTTTCAGCTCGAGTCTCCTCTGAATACTAACTTTAAAAACACAATTTAGGTAGAAAAATAATAACAATAATGCACCAGTATACCTTCTGCGGTATCTTCGTTCCTTTCACTTAATTTCAGCCTCGGTAGTGACCTCTCCATCTGTGACCAGCTGCTGATCTGAGAGTTTGAATTGCGCTCCTTCGGTTTAAGCGTCCGGACCGCCCGCCAAAGCCACGCCCACAAATTCACCTGCCATTCCTATTGGTCCCCGGGAGCGCGCTGACACGGAGCTTCCCTGACGCGTCGCGTCGCTTTATGTCGGATTCAGGAGTGTATATAACACTGCTCGTTTACCCATCAGCGCCTGTGCACTTCTGCTTTAACACCTCAGTGCTACTGACTTCTATTTATGCACATAATGAGATGAATAATAAGCATTTACTCTAGTAAACTCGTTTAAATAATTCAGCCTATTATTTTGATCTTCTAAAATTGTTAGGCCTTAAAAACATGTGAATGGATCATTAAGGTACTCACAGTGTTGTTCAGTGTTCATGTTTTTATTTAAAAAAAAATGTTTTTACAGTGACAGTGAGAGAAGGGTCTGATGAATAAGTCTTGTTGTCAAACAGGCTGAACAAAGCAGCTTTAATAAAGAGTGTGTGTGCAAGGCATTTTATACACATTAGAATGAATACTATGCTAATATGTAGACCTACAATAAAGCATACATGAGTAAACATAAATAGCAAACTATTTATACATACTATAAAACATCCATCTTTCAGAAAAAGTACAAATCTCAGCTTTTACTTTACTTCGCTGGTATTTTCACGCGTACACCTAGAAAGATGCCTCCCCAAACATTACTCCCCAAGGTGCACTTTAGTACCCTTTTTCTGAGTGCACGGGCGCGCGCGCGCACTCACACACGCACACGCGCGCGCAGCAGCAGCGCTTTGGCTGAATATATCAATCTAAAACAAATGTCATGCTTGAGAAACTGTATGATTATATGACGTAGCCTAAAACCTTTTTAATGCATGCCAGTATTGCATTAATGCAAGTGCATATTTGTTTAAAGGAATCTTCTCATGGCTACAAAAAATACTTTTAAATAATTTGGAATACGAATGAGATATTCTGAAAATAATCGTGCTTCAGCAGGAAAGACTGATTATGTTCATATGTTTTATAGACACTGAGTCATAGAATGATTATGAATGATTATGACTTGAGTCACACTAATATTTTCATACATTTGTGTAGCTGACACAGTCCTGCTAACTCACTTAAACTAATTTATTAAAGCAAACCATTTGAACTATAAACAATCACACACACACACACA